>PVIU01002468.1:0-172093 GCA_004026605.1 Ondatra zibethicus | reverse complement strand
GGCAAGATTGTCCAGATGGTTTCTACTTCTTGGGCGTCTATGGTGCTGGTGTGTGTTAGTTTGGTTGTTAGTATAAGTGTAATGATATAGAGCAATTTTCCATGGAAAATAGTGTAATTTATCATAAACCAATATAAACAATAATAAATATAAAAATTATATAAACTTTTGAAACAATTGACCTTTGAGTCTGTCTTATTGAGCTTATTGTAAGCTCAAATCACCTTTGGAAATGAATGATACTGTTTCAGCTTTCTTTTCTTCTCCATGATACTAATCTTCCAGTGCTGGAGACTGTGTTTACAATGTGTCCTCAAGGTCATTTTTGGGGGGTAGTATTAATGATTCAGAGAAAATAGGATGTAATCTTAATATCAATGTACTGCTTTGCAGGGGTTGTTTTGTGATATCTGATTATGTTATTCTTTTGGAATATTATATGAAATTCTCAAGTGCCTTATGCACTTAATGCAAAACAACTGAATATTCATTTTTAAGATTGGTGTATTTGAGGAAGGTTTATATTTATATGAATTAAGTGAGTTCTCAACAACATTTCCCCTGTATTTGAGAATATGATAATGACAACTTATATGAAGGGTTTTTATTGTCTTCAAATTGCATACAAACCAACAGCTGACACTAACCACTCTTTTGTGCATGATTTGAGATTTAACCACGTTTATGATCCTGTGGAGCTACATGACACCACTAATTTCTTTCCTTGGGATTCACTTAGAATGGCTGTGGGTATCTTTGGGATTCTTGATTTGAGGCATGAAATTCAAAGTGATATGTTTATTGCTAAATATTCTTACAAATTTGTCTACTGGTAAATAACAAAGCTTGCTATTTGTTAGAAAGTGGTTCTAAAGTCATTGCATTAAAAGAGGTAGTCCAAGGATTCTCTTGTCTATTCATTTTCCAATAGCCTAGAGACTGAACTGCAGTGCTGAGAGGCAAGTTGGGATTTTTAACACAGTATGCCAGTATGGCAAATGTCCAGAACATGATCACAAAACAGCTGTTTTCCTCCATAACAGGGTGAATTATAGTGTATAGTGGAGCCAACAAACCTCTTAGCATTTGTGCAAAAGGTTCTTTTGCCAGCCAGGGAGCAAGCATCAGAAGCATTGGATTTGGAAGACTTGGCATTGCTTAAATTTGGGGACAAGAAAAGTTTGTCCTTCCGTACTGTTAAATCTGCCCATGAAGAACTTAAGGTAGTGATGAACAAGAGAACAGCTCAAGTGAAAACAGACAAGGCATTTTCATAAATTAACTTTGTAACTCTTTATAGCATGGCTTTGGAGTTCTATTTAAATACTATAAATGCAGTTCACAACAATAATATTGTAATAAATACTTTAAATATTTTATACACAATAATAAGAGAAAGCCAATGTCAGAAATTCAAGAAGAAAATGAGTTATAATGGATGTCTGAGCAACATACTGAATGACCATGAAAATCAGAGGCCTTTCAAATAAAGGTTTTATTTACCAAGCAACAGTGGATTTCAATGAACAAAGATGATGAGAAGGGAACATTTGAATAATGAGAAAATACTTCTTTCCATCTGAAAACAAATATGTAAAGAAAAGCTAACACTGATTTTAAGGATGGAAAAATATGAAGACAAGCATCTCACTTTATCTTTAGCAGGTCTTGGTTTTAAGAACAAGCTATAGGATGGGATTGGGCTGGTATTTAACAGTGTTCACATGCCACATAAAATTACAATCCTATGTTTTCTTAATAAAAATATCTTTTTAAAAGATAGCTTTACTTTGTATATTGGTGGACTTAAGGACTTACTATGTAGTCAAGGTGCCTGGAACTAATGGTAGTGCCACCTGCCAGGCCTTCAAAGTGATAGTATTTCAGGCATGAGCAACTACACCTCCTTTTATTGTTTCAAAACCTAAACCTTTATTTCTGTGATCCATCTGTAAAATAAATCATTAAAATATGATACTCTTGTCTATCTTCTCAGTGTATTCAATTCAGAAATTTTGGGATTGGGTATACTTTTTTATTTTTAAAAGATAAATATGATAATCATAAAAATTTGAGCATTAAATAAGAAATATTTATTTTTAAAGATTATGTATTTTCTATAAAGAACTCAAGGTCCCTAAGAGTAAGAATTGGGTTTGTGTACGAAAAATCAGCCACTATAAGAATCTGCTATAATATCAAGGAAGCCGAGCCATCCAAGCTGACCATGTCTATGGTCAGGGACATATATTTCTAGTTTTTTCTGCTCCAGTTTATTTTTCTGTGTTATGAAGTGAATATTAATGTATTCAAAATTTTATATGCTAAGATTCCTACCTCTAACAGGTGGTATTGAGAGGTGGAATCTGGGAGGAAATTACATGGCAAGCATAGTCTGTATTAGTTGACCAACACAAACAGCAAAATATTTGGTGTGTACTTTTATTGCTATACTCTGTCATTCTTGCATTTTGGATTTGTTTTGTTTTATTGGAAGAGAGAGAGAAGTAGGGTATTAGGAGGGTAGGGAGGGGAACTATCTGAGGAAACTTGGCTAGGGGAGAGAACATGATTTAAATAATTTGCATGAAAAAAATTAAATTAATTTAAAATGTAATAAAAGGAATGGATACCCCATGAATGGGATCGATACCTTTATAAGGAGGGGTTTAAGATTCTTCCCATCTTCCTGTTAGTCTCTTCCTCTCTGCCTTATGTCATATGTTTCTCCCTACTTATCTCTTCTGTGGTCCTTATAAGGATGCAATGACAAGACAGCAAATAAACATTCTAATCAGGAAAACCAGTGAGTTCATCAGACACTGGATCTGCTGATTCCCGACTCTCAGACTCTAAAGCCATGAGGAATGATTGCTGTTTCAGCTATGTAGTGTGGTATTTTATTATAGCACCATGACTGTTATCCTCTGCTTACCAGGAGACTTATCTAATTGGGCCTCTCAATTTCTTATTACTGGTAATTTTCTCATTCTGAAAACCTGTCTCATTTTCCTAATCTAGTTGTAAAGAATTATGTTTCCTGTTAGAAAGTTCTCTACAGATTGTCTAGATGTGAGCCTCCTGTGTCCTGTACTTTGGGGGTGTTTTAGAATAACTGCGTTCTTTTCACATTGCGGTAGACTTGGCACAGAAAGTGCAGCCACGTGGCTTGCACAGAATTATTTCCCAGTGTCTATACCAGTGTCACTTCCGTGTGGAGCTTCAGAGAGAAGCATCTCTGTAATTAGAGGTCCACAAGCATAATTAATAAAGGCTCTTGGTATGAAGCAATACTGAATTGGGAGTGCTCTCTGAAAGTTTTGCCTGGTTTACTCACAAGAGTAAGAATCAAAGCCATTCCACATGCACGTAAGCTGAAGCATACAGGATCCAGAAGAACATCCTAGACATGAAGAAACATTCTTTCAAAGGGTACATGGCATTTGTGACACCATCACAATACATGCAAGTACAATGCTCTGTGCTAGCCCCAGTGTGTGAAATTTTGGTATACTACTCTAGGAAGGTCATAGAAGAAATTAATTATTGTTAAATAACTTTAAATTAGTGAATATTTCTATCATTTATTCTCATGGTATTTGTTTAATTTTGTTATTAGACCTGTCAAGAATATTAATAATAAATTTTCAAGAAGTTAGTTATAAGTTGATACCAATTATTTTAAACTTTTAAATCAACATTTTAAAATAAGGGCATATAGGTTTCAATATGATATAAGACACAGAAAAACCTAAGCTGGACGGTGGTGGCACACACCTTTAATCCCAGCACTTGGGAGGCAGAGGGGGGTGATCTCTCTAAGTTCGAGGCCAGCCTTGTCTACAAGAGCTACTTCCAGGACATGCACCAAAACTACACACACGCACACACACACATGGGTGTGTATAAAAACCTATGTTTGATGTATATATTGTGTAAAATTTTGTTGCAGTTATATGTTTGTGTGTGTGTGATATTATGTGGCAATAAAGCATCATAATTTTGGATGTGATACTATAGAAATGGTTGAAAGTCATTCATCCAGAGACAAGTCACTCATGTGTACTAGAGTACTAAAAGTTATATTGAAAAAGATTAAAATTGGTTCTTTATCTCCCATTATTCTTTATATTCATAAATAGCTGGGATATGGGATCAAAAGTAAAACATGCAACTGAAGGAGAAATCCCGCTGGTGGTAATGATAAATCTTAAAAGTTTCTCATACTGTGTTCCGGTACACCCAGTGTTTAGCAGAACTGCATCCTGTATGTTCTGTGTGGTAAAATGAATTACTGTTAGAGAAATGCATTTCTTCTAGTGACTAGTGTTAGTTAATGTGTGAAAAATTTTATGTTTTCATATATATTTGGAATTTGGATGAATTTTAGTGAGCTGATATCATTATGAAAAACTTTTTTATGTTAAAAATGGTTATCCAAACTCTGCTTGATCTGCTTCTGATACAGCCACAACTGCCTACTTAATCAACAAACTCTTTTCATTTGATTTCCAGATTTGATTTCTGCATCTCAGTGAGTATCCTGGGCTGGATTTGAATACTGCCTCTTTGCTCTGCGATATAGACCTACAAACACTTGAAACATGTTTTGACTGTACTCATTCAAGAAGGGCATAGCCAGCCCTATGCTACCTGAAAATACTTGCTTACTTATTCTTCTATGTACTCAAGTTGATTACAATGGGAGATATATTCCACATCCTGTTATACAGGTGTAGAAAAAGCAAAACTCAACATATATTTTGCTCCATATCAAGTTTTAATTATTACTCTTGCTAGAAAATGCCACCATTCTTTTATGGTACTATAGTTTATAGAAATGACTCTGCACTGCTCTGTTTTAGGATAAGGTTACAATTCCAGAATACTTTTCCAAGCTCCTGGCAACATTTTGAAGTGTTACTACAGGTCTCTAAAGCTCTTGACAGGTAATCTTTATCAGGAATGTCTTGGGAATACTTTGATATTTTCATCCTGGTTAATTCTAAATGCAGTGTATTTATCTTTATGGCTCTTGGTTAATTTTACTCTATAGAATGTTTTCATAAAATTTTAACATTAGGACCATAGCATATTTATCCATTTATTCAGTGTTCTTTAATTCATCTTAAGAGCATTTTAATTTTGTGCTGAGTTTCATTACAACATCTATTAAATTTATTTTTGCTGCATTTGATGTATTTTACAAGACTATTTTGAAACATCAATTTCTATATATTTACTGCTGGTATATAAAACTTTAAAGGACTCTTTGGCGTCTGACATACTAACCTGTACTCTTAAATAATATGAAATAGTTTTATTTGTATTTATTGATCATAGTAATAATTTTATAGTTTTGTTGATTCTCCACAATTTGTATATTATTTCTTAATGTGCATTATGGTTCTGGTTATTTCTTCTAGTGCTACTTCAAATAGACAAGATGAAGACAACTTTCTTTGTCCTTGTTCCCATGGGACAAGGGAATATTGTCAAGCTTTTTCTTTTGTACGTTTTGTCTTATGTCTTACTGGAACTGTAATGGTTTTCACTGCATTCAGAGCTTCACTAGGAATCCAAGTAGTGTCAGAAAACTCAGACTAGAGAAACAAAGAACCAGTGAACAAGTTTGTGGAAAAGTTGAAAAAGAAGTGGTCCAGGACAAGATCAAGCACCCCATCCTTCTTTTCAAGACCATGCCTAACAAACTCTGTAAGGAAATCCTACCTGTAAGCTTCTTATCCCAGCTGTGTTCTCAGAGAAACTGAAGAAATGTGACTGGGCAGGGAAGCCTTACAGAGGCTACTTAATAAAGGACTTTCACAGTACTAAGACTAAATAATTTCAGTAGAAACTCAAAGGATGGAGATGTCTCAACTTCTGGTGAATGTATAAGAATAAACTCACTGAACTATACATTTAGAAAAATAAATTTTTTATTAAATCAGACTTTCTGTTATATATATTTTGTAATTGCACAAAAACCAAATATTTAAATGCCTATATTTTTTTTTCTAAATGGTGCTACCAAACAACATTGAGAGCTGGGGATGCTATTATCTGTGAAAGGGGAGGAACTGTCTATTGCACTTATCCATATAAAATAAGCCTGGTAGTTATTGACCTTTCTAGATGTTCTATCAGGCCGGGCCATTTTTACACCAGTCAAACTAACTCGGGCTTTTGAAGTAGACCAAATCTTTTTTTTTTTCCTAGATCAAATGATGGAGAATGAAAAGTTATGGTTCTATAGGTACATTCTTCCCAAGGTAGAACAGTAGGGACTTCATTTATTTGACAGAGCATTTTTAATATGAAAAAAAGATTTTCATAATGATTTCAGCTCACCAAAATTCATACAAATTCCAAATATATATGAAAACATAAAATTCTTTACACATTAACTAACACTAGTCACTAGAAAGAAATGCATGTCTCCAACAGTAAAACATTTATAAGTACAGAACATATAGGGTTCAATTCTGTCAATCACTGGATGTACTAGAATACAGTATGAGAAACTTTTAAGATTCATCATTACCACCGGCAGGATTGTTTCTCCTTCAGTTTCATGTTGTATTTTCCAACCTGTGTCCCAGGTATTTATGAATATAAATAATAATTACAGACAAAGAATCAGTCTTTTGCCTATCTCAGTTGTCATGGGTAGGGAAGGTCCTCCCCCTTGATCTCGTTGGGAACATCTGAAAGATTCCAGTGGCATCCACAGCAGCTATGGGCAGGGTTAAACAGGCACCACTTAAAGCTGATGTACCCACACCAGCATAATCTAAAGCCACTTAGTGTGTCTGGAGGGGCAGCACCTGAGGTAGTATATCACCCTATGGTGGATGTTCTTTGAAATAAACCCTGGATTCTCATGATGGCAGCATCCAAATGCCAGCAAGAAGTGGCTGTTGTTTGAAAGATTTCTGGTTTCTGCAAAATCTGTGAGGCCAAGACTGAGTCGGTGCCTTCATAGATGGGTTTTAAGGCACTCCAGCAATTTCAACCTACATATAGTTGTTGTAGGAGAGAGCAGGCTGCTTGTTGTCCCAGCTGCCTCGCTAGCTTACACCTGAAATAATCATACAATACTGTATTCATTTAAACACTGCCTGACCCATTAGTTCTAGACCTCTTATTGGCTAACTCTTACATCTTGATTCAACCCATTTATAATAATCTGTATGTCACCACTAGGTCATGGCTTACCGGGAAAGATTCAGCATGTTTGACCTGGCAGCTCCATGGTGGCTCTCTCTCTCTCTCCTTCCCAACATTCAGTTCTGTCTACTCTGCCTATCTAAGTGCTGCCCTATCAAATGGCCAAGGCAGTTTCTTTATTCAACCAATGAAATCAACACATAAACAGGATCTCCTATACCATTTCCCCTTTTCTGTTTAAATAAAAAAGAAAGGCTTTCACTTTAACATAGTAAAATTACATATAACAAAACAGTTATCAAGCAAGAATTTCAGTTAAAATATTTAGATCTATTTTATCTTTTATCATAACAAAGGAAATCTATAACTATAACTATCTATCTATTCTTCAACTCCATCAAAGACTCCAAAAGGATATAATATTACCTAAGTAAACAGGAAGTACATTGTAAACAGCTTCCAAAACTCTAGAAATGACAGAGACATCTTGCTGCCTGGACAGTCACCCAAAGTTATTCTATACTGTTGGAGCATCCATCCTCAGCCTACAGGCCCATAGTATCCAGCAGACCCTTCCATGAAGCAGGAAATTTCAAAGACAGTTCAGTCACTTTCTTCTCTATCCTGAAGAATGTCTTACAGACTCTTTCATGAATCAGGAACTCTGAAGGATCATCTCACCTTTAGGCAAGTTCAGCAGTCCTCTCTCTGCTGGTTCTTTGTGTCCAGTTTATGCAACAGTCCAGGCAAGAGCAGTTTCTTGCCGAAATGGCTAACAAACTCCATAAGGAGCCTCCTCGATGCCCATCTTCTTGAAGTAGATTGGTGCTGCCAGGAGCAGATGTGTCTCATTGTCATGAAAAGCCCTAAGTTACTAAAACATTTTAAATGCCATATTCTGTAGACTTTGAAGATATGAAGAATAACTATATCTATGCATATCTACAAAATCTAACATGACTATAAACTTGACTATTATCGATGATTATCCATTAACAACCTATATTTCCTAATTATACATTACATTTTTTAAATGAACAACACAATCACAATACCTTAATCAAGATTAGAAATATGCATATAACAAAATTGACCTTAAATTTATATCAATAAAACAAAATCCATACCAATGCAAATTAATTATATCTATATCATATGCCCCTTTAAATGTAGAAGAACATTTCTAAACAATATTTGGGAATATGGGCATAGTTTTTTCTTTCCAAACTGCTTCATGCTATATGAGAGCACTGGTAATCAGGTCTTTTATGGTGTATCCTGTATGCTAGGTTCATCTCAGTTGGCAGTTGAGCAAAGTAAGCTTTTGAGAGTGTTTATGGCAACCTTTCAGGAGGGCGTGGTCTATCATACCTAAGTGCTGCCCTATCAAAAGGCCAAGGCAGTTTCCTTATTCAACCAATGAAAGCAACACATAAACAGAAGGACCTCCTACACCATATAGTTTAGAGTAAACACAATAGCAGCTATCTCTGGTCAAACCTCTATCACTACTGACCAAGAAGTCTCTAAGTTTGGGCTCAGCAACTACGGGTGAGCATGAGGGAAGGGTATGATAGTTGCTAATGAAGCATCTGGAATGCTTGTTAAAGAAAAGAAACAAGCAAACAAAAGCAGTTGAGTACTTGTGACAAAATCTTACATGTAATACAGACTGTCTGCAGAGAACTTTATTGAACACCCATTGCCACCAGATTAATACTTCCAGGTCAGTCTTCTTAGTGCACTTCGGTTTGTGCTGAGTTTGTGTTTGACCAGTTGCTTTACTTTTTGTTAAGGAAAGATATCTAACTGCATAAACAAATCAGGATCTTGCTAAAGGAAAAGGAGATCTGGAGAGTCACTGTGATCTTGACTCATAAAAGAACTGTGCTCAATAGGACAGGGTAAAGCTTGGGTAAGGCTGACACATCAGAAGTACATTGGATATTGGAGATGTGTGCATCCATATGGATATTTTGACTATGAAGATATTGAGCCATTGCTCAGCTCTGAAATATTGACTCAGGTCTAAACTTCGGCTCCTTTCAGTCAAGACCTTTGATGTTTAACACCACAGAAATTTACACTTGGTAAATCTTAAAGTTTTTAGAGTGACATTGGCTATATATTTTAAGTTTGTGAAGTTATGGGTTTTTATCATGGCAGTGTAAATCCCCAATTTTTTTCTGTTCTCTATTTCACAATGATCTCTGATGGGATCAACCATGAAGCCTACATTTTAACAGCTAATCTTTGCTATTAATTTGATGGGATCTGGAATTAACTAAGAGACTTGGCTGTGGGCAGGTCTGTAAGGGAATTTTATGAAAGAATTACCTGTTTGGGAAGAGCCTCTTCCAGAGTAGGTAGCATCTGCTGATGGGCAGCCTGCATTTAATGAGGTCAAATGACAGAGTTGTTGCTTTGCCTGCTGCATCCCTTAGCCTCTGACTTGGGAGCCCATCTACAGTAATGATTTGTTGCTTCTGCTTCTGCCGTTCTTTACTGGCATCAGAGTCCAGATTCTTTATATTTCCAAAATGACTGGAAAGAAGTCACTCTCTAGGGATCTTCCAGGCTTCCTGGACCAGCCTGGGACTCCTGAGACGTCGGGCCTTCAGACTGCAAAGTTATAATACAGGTAAATTGTCACCAGCATGAAGGCAGCTGCTGTTGGTCATGCCAGCCTTTTTCTGCAAGCTGATATTATAAATCTTGTTTGTACTACCTCTGTAGTTAAAAAAATAAGTAGAAATTGATTAAAACTGATGAATATGATTTAACTCATTCAGTCAAGAAGAAGCAAATGGGAAAAGTGATTGAAGTGAAACTTGATTCACTTGGAACAGTTTTCTCTATTTACCATTTAATTCAGTTATTGTTTGATTATTGTAGGAAACATTTTGACAATGAGAATGTTGAGTTTGTCACAATTTGAAGATTCTAGGATACAGGTGCTCATAGTTCAGTATACATGACTTCTTAAACTACATGAGAAGAAAGAAAAGGTTTGTGCAAAGTGTGTATGGAAACTAAAAAGAGGAAAAGATCCAAACTTAGCATAAATTGTTGCTGGGTCCTTACATGGTAGAGGGGGTGAAAAGACACAGCTTCAACAAGCACGGACACCAGGAGTCAGTTAGACAGCTTATTGCAGACTCATTTATTTAACAATGGTGAAAAACTTATATACCCTCCCAGTACCCAGGCATTCTGATCCGTTGGCAGCCGACATTTCACATCAGGATCTCTGACAATGCTTGTTGCTATGCAATGCTTGTTGCTATGCACTCAGGAAACATGGGATAAGCACACGTTCTGTCTGTGCTTATAGTCAGTACTAAGACTATGCCCTAATGGACTGGAATCCAAAAGACTGTTGGCTGAATGAATTCCCATAACACCTACCCCTTTTGTATAATAAAAGGGTTCTAATCATAAAACAAAACTGTACACAATAATAACGGTATTGTCCAGGAGAAAGAAAAGGCAAAATCATGCACAATCTAAATGTCCAGTTTAAGGTAATTAGCAAATAACAGTATTGTCCAGGAGAAAGAAAAGACAAAATCATGCACAATCTAAATGTCCAGTTTAAGGTAATTAGCAAATAATAGAGATTAGTTTAATAGCTGTCCTATACTGAGGAGTCTAAGTCTTATACTAAAATGTCTTAGCTAATTTATGAGAGGAATCTAGTCTTCAACTCAATCAAAGACTAAGGTAATTAGCAAATAATAGAGATTATTTTAATAACCGTTCTATACTGAGGAGTCTAAGTCTTATACTAAAATATCTTAGCTAAGTTATGAAAGGAATCTAGTCTTCAACTCAATCAAAGACCTGAGAAGGAAAATAATATTACCTAGGTAAGTAGGAAACGCAAGCAAGCGACTTCCAAACAGCAAGAAATGACAGAAACAGCTTACTACCTGGGCAATCACCCAAAGTCTCATTTGTAACACTGGGACAACCAACTTTAGTTAAGACCTACAGTATCTGACAAAAACATTTTTAGAGGCAGAAAAATTAGAAAGATTCTCTTACCCTGCCTTGCCAAAGTCTGGCCATAATTTTTGTTGTATCCTGCTTGTCTAGTTTGGACAGTGTGCATTGTTTTAGTAGTTGAGGAAAAAGGGCAGTTCTTTGCCCAAAGGCAAACCAAGAAGAAAACAAGCTCCAAGTGAAGTATCTTGGGGCTCAACATTTTCTGAGGAATAGATGGATGCTGCAAGGAGCAATTGTGTCTCACATCAAAAGAATCCTGAGTTATTTAAATGCCATAGTCTACAGTTCTTTGAAGTGTTTGAAAATTACCTCTATATGCGGATACAGTCTTTGTGCATCTAGAAAACCTGACGAGTCTAACTATAAGTATGACAAACATGAGTGCTATTGAGCTATAATTTTTAATACCTATATAATATAGAGACTAAGGCTTCACATTATACAATTAAACTGTCTTTAAACAGATATGTAGCAAATGAGGACAATGACCCCAAATTGTAAACAATATAAGTAAGTGTCTTGATCAGAGATAAAAATGTATAGTGCAATATGATAAATGTATCCTAAAATTGCATCAATATACAAAATATCTTAAGCAGAGATAGAACATGAATGCATACAATATGACAAAATAGCTATGCATAGGTGCACAAATATTGTAAACAAAAATAGTAGCATATTTAATATAATAAATATAATTTGCATTTGTATTAATATACAAACTATCTTAGACAGGAATGCAAAGATAATTATACATATGTATCAATCAATATACAAGAAACTATACCAATGTAAATTGTCTATATCTAATAGTTCACAATTAGATGCACTAACCTATTTTTATTATCCCATCCCATCCATTCCCTTTTTCTTTCCCAAAAGAGGTCTTCAAGCTTACTTCATTTTCACCTCCAACCCTATACAACTTATTACTAACCCCAAACAGATGACAATTGTCCCTAACCCTCATTCCTATCCACTGCAAGAATAATTTCTCTGGTTGAGGAAAGCTCTAATACATGGTTATGGCAGCATGTCATTAGAAGGCATTTAATTCCTATTTTCTTTTTGAAGAACAGTAGGAGGTTTCACCATAAGATGATGACCTATCTAGTGTCAGGTTATTCGCTGTTTTGGTAATGTCAATTAAGGATTTCATCTCATAATTTGGGCCTTAAATATGAACAGAAAGTGATTGGCTATTCTCATAACATCTTTGCCATAGCTGTACTAATTTATCTTTTAAATTCTTCTTTGAAAGAATACATCCCAACCAGAGTTTCCCTTCCCTACCCTCCCCCCCCAGGCCTTCCCAACTTTCCCTCTCCCCCAGATCCACTCCTCCTCTGTTTCTCATCAGAAAAGAGTATGTCTCCCATAGATATCAACTGATCACAGCATAACATAATGCAATAAGACTAGTCATAAACCCTCATATCAGGACTTGGAGATAGAACTCAGTAAGAGGAAAAGTGTCCCAAGACCAGCCAAAAGATTAAGAGACTCCCCTACTCCCTCTGTTAGGAGTCCAACAAAAACACAAAGTTATCAAATACAACACATGAAGAAGAGCTAGTGAAGCCCTATGTAGGCTCCATGATTCCTGCTTCAGTATCCATGAGCCATTGTGAGCCTGGCTTAGTTAATTGATACTATAGGCTTTGTTTTCCTGGTGTTCTCGACCCTGATTGTTTCTACATTTCTTACTTCCTCCCTGTCTCTTCTGCAAGGTTTTGCTAGCTATAAGTCGATGGAGCACATGGAGATCTCCAATTTCTGATCTCTCTCCCCATAATGTTTAGCAATGGGTCTCTGCATCTAATTCCATCAGCTCTCTGATGTCTGATGACAATTGGTCTAGATTACAAGTATAGCAGTATATCATTAAAAATCACATTTTTTCTTGTCTCTATCTATAGTGGTACATTATTTTTGCTTTAATAAATAAAGCTTGTCTTAAGGTCAGTACAAAGTAGCCACACTAGTCAACCATACAGGCCAGGCAGTGGTTTTGCACACCTTTAATCCTAGCAGCCACACTAGTTAGCCATGGAGACTGGGTAGTAGTGGTGCACACCTTCAATCTCAGCACTACAGAGGAATATAAGACAGGAGGAGACAGGTCTCATTATCAGTCTCATTTTGGGAATTTATGGAGGCAGTATAGCCATTTTGGTTTGAGGTAGAGGTAAGAGCCAGTGGCTGGCTGCTTTGCTTTTCTGATTTTCAGGTTGAATCCCAATATCTGTCTCTGGAATTTTATTACTCAAGTTACATCTATCCTATAATTTTATTGATTTTCCTCCCACTATCCTATGTCAGTGAGCTATCTAGCCTCCAGTTCAAGGTCTTCCAGGCAATGTCAGGTATAGGTTGCCCTTCATGACATACACCCCAAAATAGACCAGTCATTGGTGGGCCACTCCCACAACTTCTGGGCCTGTATTGCAATATCTTGTAAGTGGGTCAGATTGAGGTTTGAAAATTTTGTGGCTGAGTTGATGTCCTAGTCCCACCACTAGAAGCATTGATTCCTTATGGAAGGTGATCTGTTCAAGCTCCTTATTCTCCACTATGAGAAGTCATTTCTAAGATCACTCTTGCAGATTCCAGGAAGTTTCCACTACACTAGGCTTCCATATTCATCCCTGAATGCCCTCCAATTCCAGTCATCTCTTCCCATATTCTCTCCCTTCATTGTTCCTACCACACCTGATATCTCCTGTTTCCATCCCTACCTGGCTCTGAAACATCATTTTTATTTCTCTTCCCAAGGAGATAATACGTCTTACAACACTTCTTACTATTTAGCCTTTCTGGGTCTGTCAATCATTTACTTAACAGCTAACATCCACTCATAAGGACATATACCATATTTGTTTTTGACACATACCATGTTGGTCTTTCTGACTCTGAGTTACGTCTCTCAGGTTGATTTTTTTTTTCTGATTATATCCATTTCTCTGCAAATTTTATGATGTCATTTTTTTTAAAGATGGGTAATACTCCTCTGTGTAAATATATCATATTTTCTTTACCCATTAGTAGGGTGAAGGATATCTGTAGTGTTTCTAGTTTTTTTGGCTCTTAAGGATGAAGCCTCTGTGAAAGTAGTTGAGGAAGCATATGAAGCACGATTAATAAAATCACAGAGACTGAAATTAGGGTTCATTCTGAAAGGTCAAAAAGCAAAGCAGTCAGCCACTGCCTCTTGCCTCGACCTCAGTCCGAAAATGGTGATTCTGACTCTAGGAAAACTCAGAGTAAGACTGAGTCTGAGAGCTGTCTCCCATCTTATAATCCTCTCTAAAGAAGGATTAAAGAAGTGCACCATTGCTGCCTGGTTTCTGTGGCAAGCTAGTGTGGCTACTGGGATTAAAAGTGTGTTATTGCTGTCTGGTCTATAAGGCTGGTCAGTGTGACTGTTTTACTTTTCTGATCCTCTAGCAAATTTTATTTATTATGAGTGAAATGCCACTACAAGTTTATTTGTGGTAAGATAAACCATCCTTTGTGCATAAATCCAAGAATGCTATAGGTGAGTCCTGAGGTATACCAATTTCCAGTTTTCTGGGGGAACACCATGTTGATTCCCAATGTCACTGCCCAAGTGTGCAGTCACACCAGCAATTGAGGAGTATTCCACTTGTTTCAAATCCTCATCAGTGTGAGCTTTCACTGGTGTTATTGATCTTAGCCATTTGACAGGTATAAAATGGAATATAAAAATGCTTTTATTTACATTTCGCTGATGTCCAAGGATATTAAATATTTAAGTGTTCTCCAGCCATTTCAGATTCGTCCATAGAGAATTCTCCAGCCAGATTTGTACAACATTTTTAATTGGTTTGGTTTGCTGATGTATAGTTTTTTGACCCTCTATCAGATATGGAGTTAGTAAAAATATCTTCTCATTTTGTAGGTCTTTGTTTTGTCCTGTTGATGGTGTCCTTTGCCTTTCAGAAGATTTTGAGATTCCTGACTTATGAACTATTGACACTAGAATCTGCGTTGTTGGTGTTGTGTTCAGGAAGGTGTCTCATGTGTCAATGCATTCATGATTATTTCTCATTTTCTCTCCTTTCATGTTCAGTATACCTGGTTCTATGTTGAAGTCCTTGATCTACCTGTACTTGAGCTTTGTGCAGGGTGATAAATA
The DNA here is from genome assembly GCA_004026605.1 of Ondatra zibethicus. Classification (NCBI taxonomy): domain Eukaryota; kingdom Metazoa; phylum Chordata; class Mammalia; order Rodentia; family Cricetidae; genus Ondatra; species Ondatra zibethicus. The sequence goes on along the minus strand of PVIU01002468.1, from coordinate 156,756 downwards.
AGGGTCTATTTGCATTCTTCTACATGCAGATATCTTGTTAGACAAGCATCATTTGTTGAAAATGCTTTATTTTATTTGTGTCTTTCTGTTTTTTTCATCAAAAACCAGGTGTTCATATATGTGTGGGTTTATGCCTGAGTCTTCTATTACACTCCATTGATCAACCTGTCTGTTTTTATGCTAATCTCATGTGTTTTTTCTTTAATTACTATAGTTCTGTAGTACAGCTTAAAATCAGGGATGGTGAAAATCTGGGAGTTCTTTTATTGTTCAGAATTGTTTAAGCTGTCCTGCCTTGGTTGTTGTTTTTCTATATAAGGTTGAGTATTGTTTACAGATCTTTCAAGGTCTGTAACAAAACTGTGTTGGAATTTTGATAGGGAGTACATTGAATCTGAAGATTGCTTTAGGAGAATGGTCACTTTTCCTATGTTGGTTCTACTGATACAAATGTGCATGGGAGATCGTTCATTTTCTGATATCATTATTTCTTTCTTCAAAGACTTGAAGCTTTTCGTATACAGGTCTTATCACATTTTATTAAGTAAGTCTTTCATTTGCTTGGTTTGAGTCGCACCAAGATATTTTATATTATTTGAGGCTATTGTGATGGGTGTTGTTTCCCTGATTTCTTTTCTGTCCACTTACCCTTTGTATAAGGAGAGTTATTGATTTCTTTTTTCTTTTTGAGTTAATCTTGTATTCTGCCACTTCCTTAATGGTGTGTATTAGCTATAGGAATTCCCTGGTAGAAACTGTAGGGTTGCTTATATATACTATCATATCATCTACAAATAGTGATAACTTTACTTCTTCTTTTCCATTTTGTATCCCCTTGATCTCCTTCAGTTGTCTTATTTCTCTAGTGAGAACTTCAAGTACTCTATTTAGTCATTATGGAGAGAATGGACAGCCTTAACTTGTTCCTGATTTTTGTGGAATTTCTTTGAGTTTCCCTCCATTTAATTAATTTTGGTTATAAGTTTGCCATAAACTATACTTATTATTTTTAAGTATTTCCATGGTATCCCTAATTTCTCCAAGACTTTTATATGAAGGAGTGTTGGATTTTGTCAAAGGCCTTTATTTTGTGGTATCTAATTAGATGATCATGTATATGGTTTTCTTTCAGCTTTTATATAATGGATAACTCTGACTAATTTTTATTTTTTGAACTGTTGCTGCATCTCTGCCCTGGAGAAATGGCTCATTCATGGAGAGAAAGGTGTCTTGACTTGTCAGGAAGCACGTCTATACCTAGGGTCATAATAGTAAAGCTCTAGAGACTGGAGTTACAATATGACAGTTCATCCTTAAAAGACAGAGCCGCAATAGGACAGCTCTGGAGGCTGGAGCTGCAGTAGCTCTGGAGGGAATGTGTCCTGACTTGTCTTGTCCAAAAGTCATGCTACCTGAAGCGTGTGTAGGGTGTGGGATGGCCTCCTCTCCTGGAAAGCCACTACGGCTGAGCTTTGCTCTGTTCCCATAAGGGAACTTCCTAGAATAACTATCAGTTTCTTCTTCTTTGGCCCAAGATGTTACTTCCTCTGTATAAAACTCTGCTAAAGGGAAATGCCCCTGCAAACATGTAGTAATCTCCAAGTTGTTCCTGTTCCTGTTCAGCCTTGCTCATCCCCCCTAAGGGAGTGACCCAGCAAAGGTTTTTCTGCTCTCTTCTGTTCAGCTTGGCTCAGTCCTTCTAAGGGAGCATCTCAAGATTTTTATTTCAGTTCCCTAAGGGATGTCCCAGCCAGGCTCTTCTATTCTGTTCTGGCAAATTAAGATCATCACCTAAGACTTTTAAGAAAGAGATTTGGAAGCCTGGCAGTGGTGGTGCAGGCCTTTAATCCCAGCACTCGGGAGGCAGAGGCAGGCAGATCTCTGTTAGTTTGAGGCCAGCCTGCTCTACAAGAGCTAGTTCCAGGACAGGCTCCAAAACTGCAGCAAAACCCTGTGTCGAAAGACCGAAAAAAAAAAAGAAAGAAAGAAAGAAAGGAAAAAAAAGAAATGGTGGTGAAGGAGGACAGTCCCCAACTGAAAGGGCTTATATAGGGCTTTTTAGGGGCACAGTTTATATACAAATAGCAGTGTTAATCTTTCTTTGTTCTCTACTACTACCTATTTCAAAACTTAGACATACCGAGCTCATTTGATTTGCTCACGAATTAGCAATTTGTGAGGCTTGGCAAGGGTCAGTGTCCTTGCTTCTTCTACACACTGTTAACCTAAGAAACATGAAGATTCTGGAAACAGCTTAGGACACACTCATTCCCATGTTGGCAAGCTACTGTTGCTAGGTAGATTTACCACCCAGAACAGCTGTATGTTACCTGAGCATCTCGGCGTGGTTGTGCTCCAAAAGTTACGTTTACAATGTAACTTATACACAGCTAATGTATTCATTTATGCTTTTCAAACAATTTGTCTGTTGTATTCTGGATGGAAATGAGGATAATTTTCTTTTCTTTTGCTTTTATGAGGAATATTCCTGTTTACAGTCTAACTTTTTCCTGGGCACAGAAGTAGTCATTATTTTCCATCATGTTTCTATAAGCCATATTTTTGGTTTAAATACACAACCTCATTATGTAACTACAATTTGTTTGCTGTATAATTGGTATGAATTTATGTGACTATCATATAAAGATCTATCTATTCCATATTAATTAATAAATGATTCTGGTAGGTTGTCAATCTTTGCAAATCTATTGGGTGCAATGGTTTCTTGCTGTGTTTGTTTGCTAGTTTTGTGGACTATTTTGTGACTTTTGTTCATTATTTTCACATACTCTGTGTGTATATATCTCTTATATATGTTTTTGTTAATATTTTTCAAAAGGAAATATAAGAAAATTAATTACATGTCTTGTATTTCAGTCTTTTGTAAGTATGTGATAAATGGTACCAAGTTCCTTAGAATTTTCCCTAAAAATTTTGCTTCTTACAGTTATTTGATTTCAATTTAGTCTTGTTAATTGCCTTTTATAGTTTGTGTTTGTGTGTCCTTTAAATCATAGATGTCTCATCCAAGATTTTTAAAGACATTCTCACACAAATCTTCTCAAAGCCCTAGCATTTCATCCTTTCAACTTATCATTTATGCAATAGAAATAGGTTTGTGATGATGGTGTGTGTGTGTGTGTGTGTGTGTGTGTGTGTGTGTGTGTGATATCTATATAAGTACAGGTGCTCCAATGGCAAAGTCCATGTATGGAGAAGGCAAAGCACAACCTATGTTGTCAGATCTTCCTTTTGGCTTTATTTGAGGCAGGGGCTTTGCTGTGTGCTGCATAGGTTAGGTTACATGGTCGACCAGTTTCCAGTTAGCATCCTTTCTCTACTTGACATCAAAGTGTTGGTATTACAGAAGTGTTGCAAACTCTGTGTGGATTCTGGGGATTTGAACTCAGAGTTCAGGCTTACATTATAGAGTACTTTTTCCACTGGACCATCTCCCCAGCACCTTCTGTTTATTTTTAAATGTGGTGTTGAGGAAGCAAGAAAAATCAGTTTTATTTTGGTTTAGCCTTTTTAAAATTAAAATATCTTCATATTCTATTATGCGTATGGCATTTTATTATTGCCTTGAGATTAAATTCAATAATATTATGCATATTTATATAGTACTTGATTAGTATATTATTTATTAAAGTATGCTCAACTTTCCTTTGAAGGGTTACTCCTTCCTTCAAACTTTACTTTTTATCACTTTTACTTTGCTTATTTTGAATCTTTTATCACAGCAATGTTAAATTTTTCTTTCTTCCAAATGGGTGTCCTTATCTAAATGGTTATTGTTGCATAAAGTCCTTCTTCCACCCTTGAATCTTTTGATCCTAAATATTAACCTAAATTCCACTTTTCTTTTAGGAAACTCACACATTTGTATCCTGAATTTTGACTCATTCCTATTACACATTTCTCCATTTCCAACAATTTACTAGATATTTTTTAATCAGTGAATTCCTTCAGAATTTCAAATACAGTCTGTCTCTAAATTGTATGTTATATATTAGAAACTGCTCCTATTCCAATTATTTCCTTGTTTCATTTTTAGCACTGAAATTATTTATTTTTGAAAATGTTGCATTAAACACATAAATTACATATTTTAAGGTAAGTGTGATATTTTGATATACACTCTAAAATATCAAAGTTGGTTGAGTTTGTCTGTCTCTTTACATATTTATGAGAGCTTACTGGTGGAAGCGTTAAGAACTCTTCCCTGTAGGGCTTTGATCAGTCCAGCCTTGTTATGAGCTATGCTCGCCCTCCTGCACAAGCACACAGGCACTTGAAATTTCCATGAAACGACTACTTTATTCCCATGGTCTCCTTGAACATAGATTTCTTTCCTTTGGATATATACCCAGCAGTGGCATTGTGGGCCAGTGTTGTAATTCTCCTTTGCAGATTTTTGAAGAACTGTCCCACTGATTCTCATATCTATTCTAATTTACTTTTCCACCAGTAGTGTGCATGAATTCCCTTTTCTCCACATTCTTGTCAGCACTTCCTGCCATTTCCTAGTAACCTTTAGGCTGGCATCTGGTGACCTCCCACTATGATTCTGCTTTACATTTACATTCCTTGATGATTACTGAAGATGAGCAGTGTTTCCTAGACCCACTGACTCTTTGAATTTTTATCCCGTTTCTTTTTATCTTTGTTCTATAACACTGAATGCAAATATAATTTATACTTTTGTCTTGTATATGCCTATGACATTTAACTGTCCAATCCTGATCTTCCTATTCTTTCAGTAGTGCCATATTCATCATTTAGATTTCAATTATTATAAAGCTGTTATGCTTCTTTTGTTTTCAATCTGTCTGATTTATTATGTTAACTGCCTTCTATATTTTTATATTAGCTGATGGATCACATTTCTCTAAGAAAGGCATTCACAATAACACAGAGTTCTTTTTTTCTAAAAAATTAATATTTCAATAAACAGAAATGTAACTCTGGAATGAGAGATAATTTTCACTAGGAATCTTTTATGAGGTTTCATGTCTGTCTCATTGCTCCCCACCCATTTCCGCTCAATTGTCTGCTACAGTGGCATTGTCTTCTGGTTTTATAGATTGTTAACTCACCCTATTATATCCTTGAAGTCTTGGGCAGCTTTGTTTTATAACTGGAGGTTTCTTTCCTGCCCAGTAGTTCCCAGTAACTACTCTGAGGCATAATATTAATTGCAAACTGTTTGGCCTATTAGCTTAGGCTTATTATTAACAAGCTATTATAACTTAAATTAAGCCATTTCTATTATTCTATATTTTACCATGAGGCTTGTGGCTTTTACCTCACATTTTGCTTCTCCATCAGCTGCTGGCTTCTCCCTCACTCTGTCTTTCTTTTTTGTTTATCTTTGCTTGGATTTCCCACCTTGATCTTTTCTGCCCAGCTATTGGTCAAATCAGTTCATTTACTAACCAATGGTAATGAAACATAGTCACAGCATACAGAAGAATATCCCAAGACATTTTATAGTACTGAAAGGCTGGGTTTCCCCTCAACATGGCTTTCTGTTTTGAGCTCTCTTTTCAGTGTTCAGTAACAACTTCTCCTTAATTCAGGATATAGTAGAGGTGACTAATCTTGTACATTCACTGTTGGGGCATGGCATGGTCAGTAGTACTGCTTTTGTTTGACAGATTTATAGCTATTACTTTTTCTTCAATTATTCTGTGTTGTGCTAATATTTTGTAATGTATTGTTTTCCTTGAAAATTAACTTTGGCTCTTTGTTTTGCCACTTACTATAGAATAAACTTTAGAAACTTAATTACTGTTTCTATTTTAGGACTATGTATACATTTTATCCATTTGTAATATCTGATGTCTTTGTGGTCACCTGAAATGTACACTAAACAATTATACCAGAAAAGCAGGTAATGTGGATGTGTACATAATTAATTACATGTTATCATTAAAAAAAATAAAAATAACCTAGCTTCAAATGAGAGGCATGCCAGTGGAAAGGCAGTTACAATGTGCTGTTTTTCTAAACAAGCATCAACTTCTAGAATACATTCTGCAGGGCTGCTCAGAATCCTGCAGAGGAAGTCAGCCAAATTTCCACAGTGGAAATCCGATCAATAAAGGACCCTTAAACTGTCTTTTCCTCTTCATTTGTTTCGTCCTGCTCCCCTCTCACACACATTCTCCATGTCCTTTTACTGAGCAAACTCCCAGTCTTAGTACTTTCCTTGGGATCTATTTCAGAGCTATTTTAAAAAAATAGACAATTTCTATGGCAAAGCCGTGCATTCATTTGTGGTTTCTGACAATTCCTCGTTGTATGATTTGATATTTCAATTTTGCTTGTTTGACTGACTGTGTGACACAAAAAGCAAACCTGTATTGGCTTTGAATTTGTAATCTTTCTGCTTTTGCCACCTGAGTGATGAAATGATGGGTTTACGTCATCGCATCCTGTCTTACTTCACATTTCATCGGATGTATTTACTTTCCTTTAATGTATTTTTAACACTGATCTTTTGCCAGCTTTCATCGCCGATCTGGAAGCCCAGGGGAACAAAGAATGGTGCATGGTGTATGCACTGCGACTGACTGAGTACCAGGAAGTAAGGTAGTCATGTATGAAGAAAGCCAACCAAGAAAGGGCCATTTTTACACCACATGTGAATATTTTATTCTGTTGTAAACATAATATTTTTATTTGAACATATCTGTTTAGTAATGGTTAGAAACAAATATATATGATTTTATTCCAATTATGATACTAAAAATCACAGTGTCCTAAATTACTTGGAGATTTCTATAGTAAAATCATTATTTTGCAGAACATTTATAACTTGTGTCCCAAATTTTGACTGTATCATAATTTGGAATGAAATTGAAACAATTTTAAATTTAAAAAGTGGCAATGTAATGTCACTCATATTTTAAAATCTCCTTTCTCTGGAACTAAAGTTATTGCATGGTAAAGGGTAATATCTTCTTATAATATCATTGGTCATAAAAAATACATAAAGTGTGCCCCGTATTTTTAAAATTTGGCAGTGTGAGGATGGGGACATGACTTAGTTTGTAGAGCACTTATCACAAATGTAAGAGGATCTGTGTTCAGACACACACACACACACACACATGCACACACACACAAATCTGTTGTGGTAGTGCAATGCCTTATAGTTTCATTTATTGGAAGAAGAGTAAGACTAGAAAAGCCCTATGGCAGGCAGCGTAGCCAAATCCTTGACTCTAGGTAAAGTGAGAGGCCCACTCTTAGAAAACAAAGTGGAAGGCTGGGTGGTGGTGGCCCAAGCCTTTAATCCCAGCACTCCAGAGACAGAGGCAGGCAGATCTCTGTGAATTCCAGGCCAACCTGGTCTATAAGAGTTAGATCCAGGACAGTCTCCAATGCTACAGAGAAACTCTGCCTCAAAAATGGGGAAAAGAAAGAAAAGAATAACCAAAAACCCCAAACCAGAAAACATCGTGGAGAGCAATCAAAAATGACAACAACCTCACATTTGGCCTCTAAACACATTTTACATTACGTGCATACATACCTGCCCATGCTTATACAAATCACACTGACAAATTTCTGTAGCATGAGGGCCAGGCTTGTTGGGGTTTCTGTCCTGCCCGGTCCCCCAGCCATTTAGTCCCAGAGAAAATCACACAGAGAGTCTACATTAGGTTATGAACTGATTGGCCCATTAGCTCAGGTTTTGTATTAGCTCTTATAACATATATTAACCTATTATCCCTATCTATGTTAGCCATATGGCTCAGTACCTTTCTCAGCAGGGCAGGTCACATCCTGCTTCTTCGGTGGTCCAGACAGGAATGCCGAGAGAGCTTCCTGCTTCCCAGAATTCTCCTGGTCTAATAGCCCCGCCTCTATTTCCTGTCTGGACCCACTTATACATCCTGGCTAATGGCCGATCAGCGTTTATTTAAATCATGATTGACAGAATACAGACAATTCTTCCGCACAATATTTTTTAGTGTGTAATGTTGCCTTGAGTACTTAGAATTCTCCTCTTTAATCCTCATGACTTAAAACACTGTTGGATAATTCCACATGGATATGCTATTACCTTCTTCTGTGAAGAATATTCAGGCAATAAGAATAGCCATTTAGTTATACATGTGTGTTACCTTCCGATGTCTTTTCCCCATCTAGTTTGCAGAGTGAATAAAGTTGGCCATGGTCATTTCCACAAGTTTGAGGTTTAGTCTAACTCAAACAGACACTCTGTAGATTTAGAAAGGTGACTACCTCTCAGCATCTTGTTCCTCGATAGAGCACGCAAAGCACATGATATGACAACGTTTGTAGTTTCAGTTTGTGCATCAACTATTGAGGATGAAAATATTTGAGTACTAATGAGTCTATTGTGAAAAATATAACCAAGACAAGGAAACTGAACACAAGATAGAAGCATGCTGTTTTTTATAGAGCACATAGAGGTACTCTCTTTGACAAAGACTAAAGGGTCAGCTTGGTTTATATTGTAATACTTTGTTATTTTAATGGGTGTATCCTTAACTTGCATATTTGACCTAATAGTGCAAGCAAACACTTTTAACCTGTATAGTAAAGGAAATAGGGAGGTTGCATAAAATTTTCTTCTAGGGAAGTGATTTAATTTTATAAGTGATACACACACACACACACACACACACACACACATCATTTCCACTTATTCCATTTGCAAAAACTTATCACATATCCACAGACAAGTTACAGGAAACCATGGGATACATTCTTAGTATTGTACCTCTGAATAAAACTGAAAGCTCTGAGATCTGGGATTGCTCTACTATTAAATGGAAGAAGTACGGAATGGAAGCTGGGAGGGAGACATTCATTGCACAGTGCCTGTAACGACAGTACATTCCACTGTGATAGTGCTGAGATTATGTTTAAAGCTTAAGAACTAATGACAGATGACTTGTTAATTACTTATACTGATGAATGGATTAAGTAACAATAAATCTTTGCGGATGTTGTTTTGCGTTATGGAAATGATAAAAGAGGTGAACATGGTGATATAATGTATTTGATTTCATTAAACACAGAGCTTGTAAAGATTCGCTGTGGGCATTTGGAAGTTCTAATATGTAATGTAATTTCTTAGACATTGTAAATCTTGAACTATTATTAAAGACAGATATTGCAACAACTGTATAAATAAAATCCAATATCCAGCCAGAGAAAAAGTTACATCTATAACATTATGGAAGACCAAGTTTAGAAAGATAGTCAAAGTATTACACAACTACCTAAAATCACACAATAAAAATAACATTTAAAATTGAATAATTAATATACTGCATCTACTTGAAAACATAGTATTCCTTCTGAAAATAAAGTTTTGAGACATTCTGTGACCCAAAAACATATATAAAGTTTAAAATTGAGTGATAATATAGTCTGTCACTGTGAATTGTTGTTGTCAATGGCAAAATCTAATAAAAATTGTGGCAGTAGAACCACTGACAACATTCAGAAGATGGAATGCAAGAACCTCCCAAAATTTTCTCTTAGCACATAATATGCCTTATAACTGCACACAATTTTTATTGACAAAAATGCAGAAATATCTAAAATTAAAGAATGAGTGAGTGATATCAAAATACACAATGGTAAAAAATGGCTTGACATCTCAAATCCAAGGATACTTCTGGTAGAAGCATTGTTCTACTATTTCCTATGTGTCTCTAGTTCTCAGAATTGTTGACTTTTTTCATAATAAGCAGATAATGGATAATATGTAGAAAAAATTCTGACTACTTTAGAAATTACAGTTGTTTAACCATGTTAAGTTACCTCCTGAGAAAAGTTCACACAGTGAAAGGACATCTAAAACCTTCCAGAATTTACTAAGTAGAAGTAAAAGTAATATTCGCTTGTAATTAGTATAAAATATTTTGACACCACTTCGTCTACAAGCTGCTACAGATTCTAGTGTTCATTATTAAAATAAATACAATGTGGCTAGCCAAGCCTAACCAGAGAAGCAAGCAAGTCAGTAAAAAGGTAGATCATTTTCAGATCTTCATTCTACCTCCTCTTCTGCAAATATGGTCCCCCAACTTACCCCATCTCTGTAGCAGACTATTTGCTCTCTCCCTTCTCTGGTCCCATTCCCAGGGATTTGAACAGATCCTTGTAGAATACCTGACATTTCCCCTCTGTTGTGGGCCCTCACAAACTATACTCCTCCCTTTTAGCAAATTTCCATTCCTAAGGGTGAGTTCTCATTACCTAGCAATACACTGTACTCAGAAATCTCAGTGCCCACACATATCTGAATCTCAGAAGCATTCCTTAAGGTAACATTGAACCTCCACACTCTTTGAAGAACAAGAGAGGACAAAAGTAAACAAGTATTTGGGAACAAAGAGAGACCTACAGCCAGACAATATGCAGAGATGGAGAAACATTGAAACACTCAGCCTTAAATGGAATGCCTTTGTCAAATCCGTCCTCTCAGAGCTCAAAGAAGTCCATGGAAGAGGTAGAAAGAGTGTAAGAACCAGAAGGGAGAGAGGACACTAAGGAAATAAGACTGAGACACTTCTGAACTCAGAGACTGAGGCAGCATTCACAAGGCCTGCACTGGTCTGCACCAGATAGTGTCCTAGAACTCAAAGTGGATGTGGACATATGACCCTTGACCCAGAAGCATTCTTCGATTCATGGCCACTTACACACGAACATTTAAATTTTTCCAAGGAGTCTTACCAGGGAAACAAATCACACTTAAGGGTAGGTAACATGTTTAGTAGTAGATGGGCAGCAGGAAACGAATGCCAATGGGATCTATGGAGGTTTCTTATCTCTTAATGTTGTGTTAGTACTTTTTATGATTTATTTATATTAGTATTATTATAACCTTACAAACCATTTGCATATTTATTATGTTTTTTGGTTTTTTAATGTTTTATGATATTCCTAAGTGTGTGAATGAGTGGGTCTCTGAATTTATACCTGTTATTGTGCTTTTTATTTGGCTCTCTTCCTTCCTTAGTTTGTTTTGTCCTATAATAATTTGTTTTTTCCTATTCTATTCTATTCCTGCACTTAGATGACTGTTTTTTAAGGAGAAGTGGATCCAGATGGGAGGGAATAGGGAGGAACTGGAAAGAGTAGATGGAAGGGAAACAATAATCAGAATCCATTGTAGGAAAAAATAAAACTATTTTCAAGAAAAGAAAAAATAAATATAACACACATATTACATATGAAATAGCAAACAAATGCTAATCATTTGAGACTAATTTATAGAAAGGAACATGTGTAGTAATAACAAAAAGTGATTTTGTAGCATTTGTCCAGCACATAAAGGTATAAGGGCCATGTGTTTCTTTTGATTTGTAAAGCATTTGATACTGGAAGAATTCTTAGACATGCTATTCCGTGAAACTCAATTAGGGCATTTGCAAACATGAGATGAGCCTTTTTCACTGTGCAGTGTCTTAGAGAAAGCACTGGAACAGGATAAGAGATTGGGCTTTCCTCCTCACACCTATGGTGCTTCCTCATTATTCGTAAACCTACGTTTCTTTATGAACTTTTGTTAAATATGTTTTGTGGTTATCTGTCTGTGATCTTTTCGTGTTTTTTATTCAATCTTGTGTCAATCATAAGGTAAAAACCACTGGAGTCAGTGAGAAGACAGAATTGGAAAATATTTGTAAGGAGAATCCCATGCTAGTGAAGTTGCTGTTTGTAATTGTAATTTAATAAATTTCAGCCATCCACTGTAACCTGTTGACAAGAGACCAGAATTAAGTTTCAGAATAAAAGGTGTTCTTTGGTTTTCTATTTGATTTCTAGAAAGACATTATGATACTTTGTTGATCTAGTGGCTTTGTAAGATAGAATTAACAATATCAAAAAAGTATTTTTATCAGAAACCTAATGCATCATGTGAGGTGAAAATTTAAGTTTATACACAAAGCAAGACTCTTACCAATGAAAGATATTTTTAATTCATTTAAAATAAATTTTACTTGGTGCTTATATTTCTCATTTCCAGATATCATATATACAAACAAACAACAGAAATAAGGAATTATCTTAACCTTTTTTCAGATTTTTTTTTTGAAACAGAGTTTCTCTATGTAACAGTCCTGGCTGTCCTAAAGCTCACTCTGTAGACCAGGCTGGCCTTGAACTCAGGGATCTGCCTGCCTCTGCCTTGAGATTAAAGGCCTGAACCACCACTGCCTAGTGGTAATTTTAAAGGATTGGAATGTAGGATATTAAACACAATATCCTTGGGCTTTCTCCCTTCACACACAGATTCACACATACATGAGAAACACATATGTTATTAAAGTTCAAAGCTCTTGTTGAAATTCAACTTACAAGTGACCTAATACAGAACAAACCAATAAAACCCAGTCAGAGGCAAAAAGAACAAATAAACAAAATACCAGGCTCGCACATCATCAGAACTGTACTGCTGAGTTGAGATAATGAATTTCCCTTAAAACATGAATAAAATTAATCAAACTCATTGTGACCACAGAATGAAAATGACCTAACCTTCTTTGGTAGCCTCAAAACTCTCTCTTAAAGAAAAGCCAAAGTGTTCATGTGGAGCTTTAACCTGAGCATTAATGAAGTAATTAATGCAGTGACTATTAATTTCTTCCCTATATCACTAAGTTTGTGAAATACCGACATCTGTGTCTCTCTTTGACAAAACCCAGGGCCCCTTTCCCAACTTCCTTGGCTTTTCTAGCCAGCCAACAGGGAATTTCCTGCAGCTAGGCTCTCCCCCAACTCATCCAGCTGCCATTCAAACTACTAACTACACCCCGCCCCCAAACCCACCTACTCTCCCAGGTTAGAAGATTGATTCCTGGCTGTTGATCCTGTTTGCAAGGTGCTAGAATCTTTGGACAAAATCTTGCTCGAGGAATTGGGTCATCGATTTGAACTTTGAGATTTCATAAAGCCTGGTTTTGATTGTTTGCTGCTCTCTGCTTTTGATCACCCAACTGTGAATAGGTAACCTCCTGGTCCTAACACCAGAGGAAAGAACTCATGTTGCTATGCCTTTTTGACTATATACACTGTACTCTCAAAGCATGAGGAAAAATGAACCCTTTCTCCTTTAAGTGATGTAGTAATGAAGGTGAGCAGGCCACATTTCCAGCGCCCAGCTAGCTTAACACCCAAAATAATTACACAGAAACTATATTTATTTAAAACTACTGTCTGGCCCATTACATCTAGCCTCTTCTTGGCTAACTCTCACATCTTGATTTAACTCATTTTTAATAATCTGTGTGTCACCACGAGGTCATGGCTTACCGGGAAAGATTCAAAATGCTTGACCTTGTAGCTTTATGGCGACAGCTCTCTATCTCTGTCTTCTTCCCAGCATTCTGTTCTCTTTTCCCCACCTATCTAAGTCCTGCCCTATCCAAAGGCCAAGACAGTCACTTTGTTTAACCAAAAAAGCAACAAAAATACAGAAGGACCTTCTACACCAAAGTGGCTTGTCAAGTGTTTAGTCACCAACACAAGCAAACGATACACATATTCCCTGAGTTTATGTTTCACTGAGAGCACAAACGAAGTAAAGTTAAAACTGTGATCAAAGATAAAATGCTCAAGAAACAATTACATAAGCATCCCACAAAGCCAGGGAGGGTAGGCAAACAATTTCTGGAGGAAGTGATATCTAATTTCTGATGTGAACACAATCTATGTGCAGTTTTAGTGAATCAACGTAACAACATTGCTGACAATGTTACAAGGAAAGGAGGGAAAGAACTTGGGATAATTCTGAAATCAAACAAATAATTCATTACAGCTAAAGCATTTGATAAAAGCCAGAGAATTGACAAAGCTGACTACGGATTATATGTGCATGCTTCTGTGTACCATGAAGGTGATTCCACTAATTCCAGTCAAACACTGGAGACACTTCCTTGACACATCTTACATGGCGTGGATCCTTGAACTTTAACTAGGGGTAATGAGAGAATGAGGAAAGGACACATACAGACACACAAACAGGAACTTTGATGTGGTCAGGTGTGTGCACTCTGGTGGAGCTTCACCTACCACCTCAGGAAACCCAAAACCTAAGAGGGTAGGGGTCAGCTGGCCTCTATAGGAGGTTCCTGTAGCTAAGCATTCTCAGGCTGCAACATCTGTGAGAAGGAAGCTACAGATGACACTTTTTGTACACATAAACCAGTCAATCAATTGTTCACAAAATTCTCATACTTGGAATCCGAGGAAAGTTTCTTATTCCTTGAGCCTCACCCTAGAAAAGGTAGCTGAGGGAGTCAATTCATTGCCTTGGTCATGCCCATGTCAACATGGTGTAGGAGGTCCTTCTGCATTTGTGTTGCTTTCACTGGTTGAATAAAGAAACTGCCTTGGCCTTTTGATAGGGAAGAGCATAGATAGGTGGGGAAAAGAGAACTGAATGCTGGGAGAAAGAAGGCAGAGGGAGAGAGCTGCCATGGAGTCACCAGAGTCCGACATGCTGAATCTTTCCTGGTAAGCCCGGACCTTGTTGTGAACACAAGTTAATAGAAATGGGTTAGATCAAGATGTGAGAGTTGGCCAAGAAGAGGCTAGATATAATGGGCGAGGCAGTAATTTAATTAATACAATTTCTGTGTGGTTATTTTGGGTTTATGCTATCAGGGTGATGGGACGCAGCCCATTCTTCTTACTTCACCAACAATACATACTCCCTCAGGACATACCTCACTTAGGACTTTCTCTACTATTTCTAAGAAAAGGCATTATGAAGGTGATTATAGTGGTGACCAGTCAGGAACTGGGGACATTTCAGGAGATGAATCTACTGATTAAAGAGAGACCTGGTAGTCAGCTATGGACAGTTGTCACGAGGCTCCACAGATAATTATGTGAACATTTTATGAATTTTGGAAATAAAGTACTTATAAGATGGGGCCTGTTTGTTTTTGCCACCATCTGTATTTTTTTTTGTCATATAATTGAATACAAAGAATTTCCTATATACAAGTACTTTAAACAAATTCAAAAGTGGTGGTTAAGAGTCCATGGACATTTCATTTCCTTCTTTTGGTAATGGTTGATGCTCCACATGCTGAAGATTTTGAAGTCGTCACTATCCCCTGCCGGTCTAGAAAGCAAAACAACAACAACCAAAAAAAAAAAAAAAAATCCTCACTTTGCTTAAGGTTAAGTCCAGACTTCCTAACAGTAATAATGTCTATGTTTCAGAAATTATGAGACATTGATGTAGGATATCCATAACTTATAAACTTAATGAGATTCATTAAATAATTCAATACAACCTACTCCCCTAATGATTTGGTATAATGTAGATTAAGACCTACCTATGCCTGTTTCCAGGGTCAGTGATCTACAATGAAAATTATTTTACAAATGTTGCCATGGAGTCTTGAATAAAATATTTGAATGCTGGGTTTGTAAAAATATTTGCTTAGAGCCAATTGCTAGAAATGTGCATATATATGTACATATAATTTATCTTCAACATAAGGTATATTGAGTACTATATAAATGATAGTCAAACACATTTTAAAAGAGGTAGAAATGAACAGTCAAAGCATACAAAAATATTTTGTGAATCCACTAAAAGTGAATTTCTCAAGGGGTGCTTTCTTTCCCCACATGAAGACCCACCTTTTCATCTATTTCCTGAACTGCTCTTGTAAACTTGGCTTGATCCTCTTAGGCAGGATTGAATGACCTTTTCTCTGTCCTTGCTTTACAGAATCTTATTTATCTTCCTTTTCTAAAATACTGTGAGATTCTTCACAAGAATTACCCATTGAGGGAACAGAGCCAGAGCGTGCACATTCTTTAACACATTTGCAGAATTGGATTTGCTTGAACTGTGCATGTCTGTGAAAGGGAAACATAAGTGAGAAGAGCCAGCAATGCTTCCTTTTCTCAGGGTGTTTGTCAAACAAGACAAACTACCACTTGTCAATGTCTAACACCTAGGGCGGAACAACCCCCTGCATTCTAACTCTTGTTTCATTAGACTTAAGGGGAAGTTATGCCTTGAGAGAAAATGCCACATTCAATAAATCAGGGTTAGCTCCAATATTTAAGGGAAGTATTTAAATTCTTAGAATACTTGTTTCTTCTCCCCTTCTTCAAATGGCATAATATTATTTTCCCTAACAGATCATTTCACTTGCCCCACTATTCCTTTTGAATAGCATACAATAATGAGATTATCATTCTGATGTTTTCATGTATGTATTTAATATACCATGATCATATTCATACTCCATTGCTCTGCTATCCTACCTCCTTTTCCCAAGTAGTTACTTTCTTCTTGATAAATATTCCTTTCAATTTTCATAAATTTATCTTAATTTTTAATTTTGGACTT
The DNA here is from genome assembly GCA_004026605.1 of Ondatra zibethicus. Taxonomy (NCBI): domain Eukaryota; kingdom Metazoa; phylum Chordata; class Mammalia; order Rodentia; family Cricetidae; genus Ondatra; species Ondatra zibethicus. Next base: position 140,375 of record PVIU01002468.1, on the reverse strand, counting down.
TACTGGTGAGATTTGTCTTTCTCAATATAGCTTGTTTCAGTTAATCGGTTGAAGTTCAGAACTCTGGCTTCATTCATTTTCCTAGAAATGTGATTTTATTTTCTCTCTGAATATAATGACCACTGACCCCATCTTACTTCTACCCTGTTATGTCTGTATGTTTTGTCCTGCTTTTTCCCTAATTTCAGATGTAAATAAACTTTATGAGATTCAGGAAATTATAGAATTTACATGTTCTTTCCCAAACATTGTAACAACAGTAAACAATTGCTGGTAAGAGCAGACTCTCTGATTTACTCAGTTGGTACAAGTTGTACAAGGAGCTCTTGGCACATGACTTTTATGAGTCATCTCCTATGCTGGAGTGGGCTTCCCTGTGGCACAATGGGTTTTGATTAGTCCTTACTCTTGTACTTGACCCTGCACCTAAATAACTCTAAGTAACCCGATTAAATTCACTGCTTTCCTAGGCTATGGTGGAATTCTTTATTTGCTCTTTTGTCTGTGTTCTATTTATGTTGAATGGATGTTATTTCACTCAGTGCTGAGTGTTCTGCCTATGTGTGTGCACGACATTTTCTTTATTGTCTCATTTATGGATTCCTTGACTGATTGTGTAATTTGGTTACTGTGAAAAGTAAAGTAAACATTAGCATGCAGAATTAATACTAAAATACTTTTCCTGCTTAAATTCTTACTGGAAATGTTTAAAAATTTTATCTCTCCATTTAATCTTAATTAAAAATTTAATCTATTTTGAGAATTTTTTTATTTTTTATTTTTTTATTATTATTTTGCTACTTTAAAAATACCAATCCAAATTCCCACTCCCTCCCCTCCTCCCACTCCCTCCCCACACCCTCCCAAACCTCCCCCTCCAATCATAAGAGAAGACAAGGCACCATGCCCTGTGGGAAGGCCAAGGTCCTCCCTACTACATCATGGAGCAAGGTATACATCCAAAGAGAATAGGATCCCAAAAATCGAGTACATGCAGTAGAGACAAACCCCAGTGCCACTGTCAGTGGTTCCTCAATCTGCCCAAACTGTCAACCACATTCAGAGGGACTAGTTTGATCCCATGCTCGTACACTCCCAGTCCAGCTGGAGTTGATGAGCTCCCATTAGCTCAGACAAACTGTCTCAGTGGGTGAACCCCTCATGGTCTTGACCTCCTTGGCACATACTCTCACTCCTTCCACTCTTCAACTGGACCTTGGGAGCTCAGTCCAGTGGTCTGATGTGGGTCATTTCCTCTGTTTCCATCTGTTGTTGAATGAAGGTTCTATGGTGATATTTAAGATAATCATCAGTCTGACTAAAGGGCAAGACCAGTTCAGGCACCCTCTTCTCTATTGCTTAGGGTCTTACCTGGGGTCATCCTTGTGGATTCCTGGGAATTTTTCTAGGACCAGGTTTCTTGTTAACCCAATGGCTCCGTGAATCAAGATATCTCTTCCCTTGCTCTCATATCTGTTCTTCCTCCATCTGGACTATCCCATTCCCTCAAGTTCTCCTCAACCTCCCAACTTCTCTTCTTCCTTCTATCTCCTGCACCCATACTCCCAATTTTGTCAGGCAATCTTATATGTTTCCAATTCCTAGGTAGGTTTATATATGTTTTTTCTTTGGGTTCACTTTATTATTTAGCTTCCTAGGATCATGAACTATAGGTTCAATATCCTTTGTTTATGGCTAGTATCCACTTATGAGTGAGTACATACCATATTCATTTTTGGGGGTCTGGGTTACTTCACTCGAGATAGTGTTTTCTGATTCCATCCATTTGCATGCAAAATTTAAGATATCATTGATTTTACCACTCAGTAGTACTCTAATGTGTAATTGTGCCATACTTTCTTTATACATTCTTCAGCTGAGGGGCATCCAGCTTGTTTCCAGGTTCTGGCTATTACAAATAATGCTGCTATTAACATAGTTGTACAAATGCTTTTGTAGTAAGATTGAGCAACTTTTGGGTTTATTCCCAAGAGTGGTATTGCTGGATCCTGAGGTAGGTTAATTTCCAATTTTCTGTAAAACTGCCATACGGATTTCCAAAGTAGTTGCACAAGTTTGCATTCTGACCAGCAATGGATGAGTGATCCCCTTATTCCACATCCTTTCCAGCATAAGCTATCATTGATGTTTTTGATCTTAGCCATTCTGTCAGATGTAAGATGGTATCTCAAAGTTGTTTTGATTTGCATTTCCCTGATAGCTAAGGAAGTTGAATATGTCCTTAAATATTTTTTGGCCATTTGAAATTCTTCTTTTGATAATTCTCTGTTTAGTTCAGTACACCATTTTTAATTGGGTTATTTAGAATTTTAATGTCAAATTTTTTGAGTATATATATTCTTTATATATTTTGGAGATCAGTCCTTTGTCTGATGTGGGGCTGGTGAAGATCTTTTCCCATTCAGTTGACTGTTTTTTTGTCTTATTGACTGTGTCCTTTGCTTTACAGAAGCTTCTCAGTTTCAGGAGTCCCATTTACTTATTGTTGCTCTTAGTGTCTGTGCTACTGGGGTTATATTTAGGAAGTGGTCTCCTGTGCCCATGCATTGAAGGGTACTTCGCACTTTCCCTTCTATTAGGTTCAGTGTGGTAGGATTTATATTGAGGAGTTTTGTGCATGGGGATAGATATGGATCTATTTTCACTCTTCTACATGTTGAAAACCAGTTATGCCAGCACCATTTGTTGAACATGCTTTTTTTGCCATTGTATAATTTTAGCTTCTTTGTCAAAAATCAGGTTTTCATAGTTGTGTGGATTAATATCTGGGACTTCAATTTGATTTCATTGGTTAATGTCTGTTTCTATGCAAATACCAAGCAGTTTTCATTACCGTAGCTCTGTAATAGAGCTTAATGTCAGGAATGGTAATGACTCTGGAAGTTCCTTTATTGTATATGATTGTTTTGGCTATCCTGGGTTTTTTGTTTCTCCATTTGAAGTTGATTATTGTTCTTTCAAGATCTGTGAAGAATTATGTTGGGATTTTGATGGGGATTGAATTGAATCTATAGATTGCCTTTGGTAGGATTGCCATTTTTCCTATCTTGATCCTTTCTGCCTTATCTTCTTCAATGATCCCTATGCCTATAGAGGGATGGGTGCAGTATATATGTTCCATTTAGAGAATTCTGCAATCTCTTATTTTCTGCACCTTGGCCAATTGTATATCTCCATGTTGTTTGTCATATCCTGAAAATAAAAGTTTCTCTGATGAAGGCTGAACAGTTAAATAATCCTGGCTGTAATGATAAGTCATTATGAGTCAATTTAATGTTATGCTCATCTAACAAAATTACAGTATTTTCTCAGCAAGGGTCTATGACCTGTTGTCTTATCTGAGTTTCTATTGCTGCTGTGTTTAGAACTAAAATGGCCCCCATAGACATACAAGGAGTAACACTATTAGGAGCTGTGATCTTGTTGGAGTAGTTGTGGCACTGTTGGACAAAGTGTGTCTTGGTCACTTCCCAATGCCTGTGAATTCAGATTGAGAACTCTCAGCTACCTGTTCAGTGCCATGTTTCCTGTGTGCTACCATGCTTCCCACCATAATGACAATGGTCTAAACCTCTGAACTGCAAGCCAACCCCGTTTGAGTGTTTTCCTTTATAAATGTTTCCATGGCCATTGTATCTTCTCACAGGAACAGAAACCCTAACTATGACAATTGCTGCCATAAAACACTATAACCAAACTAAGTTTGTTTGGAAAGAATATATTTCATTCTTCAACTCCCATCTCGCACTCTATCATAGAGTAAATAAAAATAGGATTTCAAAGTAGTAGTTACCTGGAAACAAGAACTGAAGCTGAAATCAGGGAGGAATTTTGTATACTTGCTTACAACTCATGGTTTACTCAGCTTGCTTTTATGCAGCAATCAGAACCAGCAGTCCAGGGAAGGCACTGATGCTGTCCCTAGTATACCAATCATCAATAGATAAAATGTCCAATAGACTTGCCCAAAGACAAATTTGGCAGGGACATTTTATTAAAATTTCTTTTGCTTGTGTGAATGTGGCATAAAATAACCAACATCTCTGTTTCAAGAACAGGTTCTTAGCCTGATAATGGGATGAGATGTGGTTTTGATCTTCTGGTTTTTAAAACTTAGATCCAATCAGAAAGTTGTTGACTACTCTTATGAAGCTCTGGTCACTATCACACCTGTGGGTATATCTTGCCAGTTCTGTCATTATTGAGAAGCACAAGGTTCACAGCATGGGGAAGAACTGAGTTTTGTTCTCTCTTACTAGCCTGCATAGCACCATTCAGTGATGGTGATGCCCATCAGAGATAAAGCTTCCATGTGAGCATCAGCTTAATTTCTCTGGGTTGTATGTCTCAAGCATATTTGGAAATATATTCTTATCAAGTTCTGGGGCCAACCAAGAACACCAACAATAGTCTGAAATGTTTGAGGGTCTATAGAACCTCATTGGAAAAGAACTTTGAAAAAGGAACATTTCCAGCACTGGGAACATTGTTAGTATCTGGTGCTTAGTGGTTACATTGTTGGCCCTGTATAACATAATTAAAAAATTAACAATTTTAGCTCAATTGACTATGGAAACTCTTAAAAGTAATAGGTCTGTTAAGTTTGGTAGTCCAGTCTATATAAAATAGGAGCCTTAGGAAAACAACATCTAACTATGTAAAATCTGGTAAAAAAATTTATTGCCTAGGTAAAAGAAATACAACTGAACCACATAATCTTACATGTTTATTAAATCTTAGCCATTATTACTGATATATATTTTGAGTATAAATATCTGGTTATGAAGTATATTGTTGCCATGCTGTGTAGCTAGGTATGGCAAAATAGCAGATGTCTAGTTATTTTTAGGAGGAATTCAAAGATAGATTGGTAGTCGTACTTTAGAATACATTGCCAACAATTCACAGAGGGTTTGCTATTATTACTCTTTGGATTGTAACATTTGAATTTTCACTAAATTAAAAAAACCTGTCTTTTGTATATGAAAAAGAAATATATTGGTAAGTCATTCTTTGTCCTAAACTACAGGATACCTTCTAAAAATTTGAAAAAAATGTCCACCAGTTACCAGGCTTTTTTTTGGAATTGCCTCCTTGTCTAGATTTTGCTTACATAGAATGCAAAGTATCTACTTAGGTTATGTGACACTTAAGTTTTCACATTTGCATTGTTGTAAAGTACCCACCATACAGGACCTACTTGAACATAGGTGTTGTAAGGAGGCCACTTATTTCATTCCCAGCTGCTCAACTCTGAAATAATTGCACAGAAACTGTATTAATTAAGTCACTGTTTGACCCATTAGCTCTTACTTCTTATTGGCTAACTCTTATATTAATTAATTAATTTCTATATCACCACATGGCTATGGCTTACCTGGTAAAGTTCCCAGCGTCTGTCTCCAGTGGCTACATGCCTTCTCTCTGACTCTGCCCTTCTTCCTCCCAGCATTTAGTTTAGTTTTCCCCCACCTAGCTAAGTCATGCCTTGCTATAAGTCCAAAGCAGTTTCTTTATTCATTGACCAATAAAAGCCACACACAGACAGAAGGACCTCCTACATCATTTCCCCTTTTATGTTTAAACCAAAAGGAAGACTTTAACTTTAACATAGCACCATTACATATAATCTGCAGGACACTGAAGAAAGTGACTGACAAACTGCCAGTATAGGCAGACCTGTCTTTGAAATTTCCTGCTCCATGGAAGAGTATCCAGTAGACTTGCTGGATTCTATGGGCCTATAGGCTGAAGATGGATGTTCCAATGGTACAAAGAACTTTGGGTGACTGTCCAGGCAACAAGATGTCTCTGTAATTTCTAGAGTTTTGGAAGTTGCTTACAATGCACTTCCTGTTTACTTAGGTAATATTTTATCCTTCTGGAGTCCTTGATGGAGTTGAGGAATATATAGATAGTTATAATTATAGCTTTCCTTATTTATGATAAAAGATAAAGTAGATATAAATATTGTAACTGTAGTTCTTGCTTGTTGTCTGTTTTGTTATATGTAATTTTACTGTTAAAGTTAAAACCTTTTTTATTTAAACAGAAAAAGGAAGGTGATGTGGGATTCCCCTTTGTATGCTGTGAATATGATTGGCTAATTAATAAAGAAAACTGTGTTGGCCTGATAGGGCAAAAGAATAGAAGTAGGCAGGGAAAACTAAATTGAATGCTGGGAGAAAGGAGGTGGAGTCAGAGAGATGCGATGCAGCCCCACCAGAGACAGATGCCAGAACTTTAGCTGGTAAGCCACAGCCATGTGGTCATACACAGATGAGTGGAAATCAGTTAAATTAATATGTAAGAGTTAGCCAATAAGAAACTAGAGCTAATGGGCTAAGCAGTGATTTAATTAATACAGTTTCTGTGTGATTATTTTGGGACTAAATGGCTGGGAATCAATAAGCAGCTTTGTCCTCCTACACATAGGTTCAAGCCAATAGAAAGTCTTTATTACTCAAGTGGTGACTACCCTAGGTGTTAGGGACCTTAGTGCAGTCATGAGCCATTCTGATGGTAAGCTTTTAAACACACAATCACATCCTGGGTCAACACACCTTAGTTAGCAAGAATAGTTAGAAGCAGAATTACAGAAGTAAAAAACAAGGTTGGTACATTGAACTGCTGTTCTAAAACGATGGATTTAGATGGATTAGGTATTTTTTCTCCTTTTGGCAGATGTGTCCTACATGCTGAGTTTCAGGGCTAAACTGGGTCCTTACACTGTGGTGTCAGTTTTCTTAAGGTCTGGGAGGTCTGTAAAGTCTGGAGGCCCAATATAGCAAGATAGTGAGTTCTTGCTAGCCTTTCAATTGGGGTGCAATTATTTACAATCCAGAGTATTATTGTTGTGACAGGAAAAACCATTATTTATCTTTATTTTATTCCTGTCATTACTGACATCAGGTTTAGATCTTCCCACTGCAATTCTATCTTAACATAGTCATTTGCCTTAAGAATGGACAGAAATATGTGAAGAAAAGGTACAAAAACACACTCAGCACAAAAGAGTCAAAATGTCTGATAAAGCAGTACAAGGAATTTTTTGGAAAACAACAAGAAAAAATAATAAACAAATAAATAAATAATAACCAATAATCAGTTTATTTCATTTACCACAATTCAGAGTTAAAGGATTGCTCAGATAGAATTATTTCTCAGGTACCCCATATTTTTTGAAAAATTACCTCACATGCTTGGCCATGCAGGGATTTGGGAAATGTATTCACAGACTGTGTTCTTTTAAAGCACTTCTCACATGCACATGTGCTAAATAATGCAGTGGCTTTTGTCAAAAGATGATAATGCAAATTAGAGCTAAACAGAGACATAATTTAAATAAGCAATCAAATTCAGTGATTTTTTTAAGGTGGAAAGAGCCATGCCTCTACCCCAAATCTAGTTCATCATGAAAAATGTGGGCTTTTTGACTCTACTCACATAAACAAATTTTATCATTCACAATAAAATATGCAGAAAATATATGATGAGAGTTGGACCTTCTTGAAAGCACAATAAATAATCTAACACTGCATAGTAAAAAATTGAGGACAGTTCATCAGGAAGAAGTACTTTCAGTGGCATATTGTGAAAAAAATAAACTTGTTTTTTAAAGCTTCTCCACATGTTAAAGGCTAATTTATTATGCATTATTACTTACCTCCAGAATTTGAAATAGTGTGTTTAGAAAAGATTTTGTGCTTATCAGGGGTTCTAAATCCTTAAATTTTCAGTGCTTTGCATTTTCAATTCTTTATATACTAAAAGAAATAATATGCTTCAAACCCTCTCCTTATTTTTGTTTCTGTTCTCAGCTGGTACAGAGGCTGTTACAAAGAGGATTATCAAGACATGTCCTGAATCTAAAGCATGGGTGTGATGGAGACCTATGATTTAGGAGGAAATAGCAATACCTCCGGTGAGAAGAGTTTTTATTGCAATAACCGATTCCATGTGATTATTATTGTGCAGACAGTTTGAAGTCACCCAAATATTGTATCTTGCACTACTTTATTAAATAAATTCATTTCCCTTTTTGTTTCCAGAAAGTGGCTATAGAATGGCAGTCTACGTCTGTCCTCCAGGAATAGTAGGTCATAGTGGCAGGAGAGTTTTGCTCTCTGACAAACTAGCGAATGATTTCAAACTCCTAGTTTTGAATAGGATCAAATTATCTGGGCATTTAAATATCCATCTGCAGTAGTTCTCATGAATTATTGATATGCTGTCCCAACAGTTATTGGAGAAATATCCCCACCATACAATGGCATATATACCTGCAATTATTGTGCAGCACCTTGGGGATATGGCAATACCACACTGCAAGTGTGCATCCATATCAAATGTGTTTGCTCCCAAGTATAATAATTGGTGAAAATATGAGATCTGATAAAAATAGTTGAAAATCACCCTGTATTGGAAGGAAAAGTAAATTATAATGGAAAAACTTTTTGTATGTAGAGATTAGATTTGAATGCCAGGAGAGACCAAACCAGTAAGACTAAGAAAATGAGTCAGTCTTCAGATAAGAAGAGATAACATTCCAAAGTCTGGCGAGTCAACTGAATTCAATTGTGTTTCTTTGAGCTTTATACTAAGCCGTGTAAAAAGCATTATAAGCCAAGGCAGAACAATCTTGAAAACACAGAAAAAAGTAATTCCCCCTTTCAGTCTTAGGTTGTTTTATTACTGCTCTGGCCATTTAGTTGGTACAGAGTCATTTAGTGATACTGGTGTTTTATGCCTGATATTTCTTTGTTGAAAGGGAATCTACTATGCACTGGAAGACATTTCCCAGCATCCCTGGCTTACACTTGAGATACCAGTACCAATCAGACCCTGTTATGGAAACAAAATGTCTGTAGACACTGCTGCTTGTATCCACGGGGATATCAGCAGCTAAGACACACAGATGCCACTCTGTCCAAGCACTACATGTTTTCAGACATGAAATGATTTAATGGGTTGCCCAGATGCATTATTGGTTTAGTATCAAATCATGTTCTCTTGAGGACTAGTCTGTGTCTTACATAAGGTTTTATCTAAGATGTAAGTACAACTTTAGTTTTCCAGTACTGAATTCTAGTTTACCACTGTGTATGTATGCTTTATTATTTATCTATTTATTTCTGTTTTTTTTTTTCTGAGATAGGGTTTCTCAGTGTAACATTGTCTTGGAATTCACTCTGTAGACAAGGCTGGCCTCGAACTCATAGAGATCCAGCTGCCTCTCTCTGCCAAGTGCTGAGATTAAAACCTGCCCAGCTTTATTACTATTTGTTTTTACATTCCAAATAAAGTTTGTCCTCCCTCACCTGTTTCCATTCCCCCACCCACCCACGCTTCCTCCACTGTTTCTGCTCAGATACCCGCAGGCATCCTATGGATATCAGCCAGCCAAGGTATATCCAGTTCCAGTGAGGCTCGGCACCTTCTTTTCTATTAAGTTTATGATGCCTCACTGTTGTCAGAGATGGAAACAGATGCAGAACCCACACCCCGACAATACACAGAGCGTGGGAGTTCGATGGAAGAGGGTTAGAAGGAAGTGGGGTGGGAGTTCTATGGAAGAGGGTTAGAGAGAAGTGGAGAAACCAGAGAATCCACAGAACCAACTGATCTTGGCTTCTAAGGGCTCCCAGAGACTAAACTGACAACCATGGAGCCTGCACGGGACTGACCTAGTCCATCTGCATACAGGTTACAGTTGTGTAACTTGGTCTTCATGTGAGACTCCTAACAGTGAGGGCAGGGGATGTCTATCACCTGCTGCCTGCTTTTGGGACTCATTCCTCCTATCAGATTCTAACATCCAGCTGTAAGATTTAACTAGTTTTTGAAGCATGAGAAATTAAGTTGTTGTGAACTTATGAATGTAGGTAACTAGGAGCTAAAGTGGGATATATGAATAAGTTTGCAGGTAGGCTTCATGCTTTTCCTCAGTGCTAAAACTAGGGAACTTTTTTGTAGGGACTCAGGAAAGCATGGAAACTTGGTACACACACACACACACACACACACACACACACACACACACACACACACACATCTCATATGGCAAAGGCAAACTCATGAAGCATTAATCGGGAATTATATTGGGTAGTGAATGTTGTCTGTGGAACTAGAAATAAAATGATTGTGGACGCTTATGATTAGAGATATCTGGGAAGTACCTTGTTAATTGTGAGTTCCTTTCTTACAAGCCTGGAGTTGGGTAAATATATATTGCTACCATAAATTAAGAATATCAACATTTTTAGTATTCTACATGTCCATTGTATTTACATGTTCGTGCAACCACCTGGGGGAGGGGATCAGAGTGGACAACAAGACAATGTTTATCTACTTTGAATAAATGCTAAATTTTGACAAGCTTTATTTTCTACCCTTGCAAGATTTAAACCTAAAGTGCATATTGTAAAATATGAGGCAAGCTTCAAATCCCAACATATTCTCCTGACTTTCTGTTTCTGTCCCTCTCTCTACATCACCTTTGAGTGAAGACCATACTTTGTACTTAATTTAGAAGCCATGTATTGTCAGACATGTACCCTTTCACCTTCCCTGTCAATTCCCTTGCATCTGTAATGCTGTTGTTGTCTGATTTTCTCTCTGTTACTTTGGATGAAGTATCCTTCTTCCAATTAAATGTGTCAGGTAAGCCCTGGGTTAGACCTTCTAAAATCCTGACCCCTGCAATCACTCATCTTCTCCTGATTTCTCTGCAGGGAAAAGACAGCCTGAACTTAGAGATGTGTGAATACATAAGAAGTGTATAGATGGGGATTTGATGGAAAACATCAATAGATTTTATTTGCAAACAACAGACAAGTACGCTGGAAAGTTGCAGCACATCTTCAGGCAAGTCAAGAGTGTCACTGACAGGAGCAGTGGAAGTCAGAAGAGGAACATTAAGTTTGTAATTTGGGTGGATGTATATGAGTGACAGTCAGAAGCATGTAGGGTGACAGGGAAAAGAAGGCCAGGCTTTCTAATAGGCTACTGCTTCTCTCACAGAAAAGGGTGGTTGGGAGGAAAGGGATGCTTAGTGACAAACCTCTGGCCTAGAGACTTATAAAATGCTGGACCCAGAAGTACCCATTACAGTCTCTGTTAGGTGGTTTCTTCCTTTCTTCTTGATGAAAGATGTCAGACTGCCTCAATAAAGCATATTTTTCTTTTGTACTATCCTCATTTTAATCTTTCCTTTGTTTCTCTGTTGTTTTTACATGACAGTCAACTCTTTGCCTGCTCCCTGGACTTGAACTTGTTTCACATCAATACTGATATCTGCCGTTCTCAGCCAGATATGCAGAAACCTTTGCAGCTTTCTCTGTGTAACAGGGCACCAGACCTTAGTAGGCCTGAGACCTTAACACAACTCCATGATGGAAGTACCACTCTGGCCATAAAACTCAACATGTAGAGAGTACCACCTACTAAAACTAAAGCAAAAACCTAATCCACCGAAGATCACAGTTATGGGAAATTCTGTCAATGAACTAATTTTAGTTTTTGGCATTTGTGGTTCCACTTCTGGCTAACTGTTCCTGTTAATGAAAGTATGTCAGCATAAGATGTGGTTTCTGTACTCAAAAGTTCACGTTGCGAAAGGTGTGGAGCTACACTGGGATCCTGGAGGTGCAGTGTAGTCATTGGCCAAGTGGTTAAGTGTTTTTGTTAGCTTAGACCCATGTATGTAGAAATGGTCTTCTCTCGTGAAAAGCACACAATGTTTGCACTTGAGTGCTCTTGGGCTTCCACAAATAATTCAGCGGGCTTTGTAGTCGATGTTTACACTCCTGCCTGAAGCAGAGCTTTTCTTAATCTTTAAGTTATAACTGGGCTTTGTACATGAAAATTATTCCTGTGTTCTTTATTATTGAATCGGGATTTTCTTCTTTTATATTCCTTCTGTCTTGTTATGTGCTATTATAGTTATTGTTTAGAATATAGAGAAATTATAATACTATAAAATGAACACATACTTTGGGATTAATGTTTCATATTTGTGAGCCTATTAACTCTCCCCAATTTATTGTAAGCAATTTTAGATGACAGGATACATGTAGATAAAAGATATATTACTTTTACATTCTAGTATTTGCTTACTAGCACATTCATGTTTAGATATCTTACTGTACAGTAGATATTTCAGATAATATCCCTACCCTATTGTGTTATCAAGCTATTAGTTTCTTTTCTTTTCTTTCATTTTCTTCTTAGGTTTTCCTATGTACTGCGAATTTAATCTAGGTTCCTGTACATGCTAGCATGCACTCAAACACTTGTCACTGAGCTATAGCCCCGCCCTATTTTAATGTCTATTTTGGGACAGGGTCTACATACATGTACTTAGCCAATAAATTAATGAACCCACTGAAGCTATGATTATCGACACAAGACATGCACAAGTTTGAATTTGTCAACATTGAATCTTGGATAGAGAGAAAATCATGATGCCTCACTCCTTAGGAGGGACTAGTGACAGTTAACGGTGGCTGAGAGAAAAGGGTGTCACTTTCTATAGTGTCATAACCAATGGCAAGTTGCTAATGTTCCAGAAAATAACCTACACTCATGCTTATGCAGGCAATCACATAAGTATTAAACTCATTGAGTCGTACAAAGAAAAAATACATGAAAGTGGGAAGCAGACTTTCTAGGATGAAGATAGTTTTCAGCCAAAGAAGGAGGGGAAGAGACAATGTAATAGGGGAATGAATAGAACAGATATTCATTATATAAACATATGAAATGGTCAAAAAAAGGAAAAGATATAAGGTATTAAAACTTATTTACAGTCTACTGGATTGCACTCTAGAATTAATAAATTCCCATCATTTTCATTAATCTGAATCATTTAAGGAAACCTAAAATTCATTTCTTTGTATGCTTTGGATTAATGGAAATAGGGAAACCTAAAATATTTTATTAGTTCATTAGTTTAAAATTAGCTGGATTTTACACAGATACACAAGACAACGATAATGAAATTTTATAAATTATGGGACTATAACAAGAGTGTTAGAATTTACAAATTCAAATGCACTAAGTCATGTCTTTCTGAAAGTTTTGAACCTCCATTTGTGTCAGCTTTGTACTGTTGTCTTAGAAATGGCTACAGACATAGAACTGAAGAAAGGCACTACTAGAAACTAGCCACTGTGTACTAAAGTATTAAAGGAAGAATATTTTTAAATAGCTGTATCTGCTCCTCTTTGACTGCTCTTTATGAATAAATATTTTCACCATTCTAGAATGTTTTGTCTTAAATTGTGTCATGTTTCTCATGTGCAAACATCAAATTTTGAGGGTTGAGTTTAATATTATTTGTATTATATCTCAAATAAACTCTAAACTTAAATTCTAAAAAATGAACACAATCAAACATCCCAGATGCCTTTCCACAAAAATGACCTGATTAAACTCTGTAATAAAGACAGCAGATTATAATGAACACATGGTTTTCTACAGTTATTTGCACAATAGTACTCATTTATACTGTTCTTAAACCATAATGTGAGCATAGGATTCTGAATTATTCCAATATAAAACCACAAAAAATGGATTGACTTGAGATCATCAACATTGCTGTAGGCACATCTACTGCAGCAGAGGCATCTCCTGCAGCAGAGACGCCTCCTTGGCATCATGTTGTCATCTTTACACAACCGATGCTCTAGTGCTACTTTTGAAGTCTTCTGGGATTATCATTTTTTTTCTCTTAAATGAAGCAGAAATACTAATGTCCATAAAAGGTTTTATAGCATGATTTATTCCACAGCTCTTAATAGACTTTGGAAATCAATTTTAATTGCTCACCAAAATATTCAGAGTAGAAAAAGAAACATCTGTTTCTTTATAGAACAATGTTGAATCTTCAATGTTGGCTCTTATTTAAGATAGAAATATCCATAAATAAGTGAATTTTAGAACATAAATATCTTGAAAATTTTCTTACTTTGAAAAATAAATTATACGAATAATGTAAAATTATCATATGACCCAAAAAAGAGAAGTTATAAGTTTTCCTGTAGTTAAATGCATAATTGTAGTTCTAGCCATAGAGAATTCTCCTTTAGTGATACGCTTAATCACTTTCTTAATAAAGTATTTATTAAATGAGATATATTTAATATCATATTTATTTGGCAATTACTAAAAATATTGATCATATATTTAATTTAAAGCATAAACAATTTCAAGGTATAGAGTCTATTAATTTTCATCTTCTCAGTAATCATGTAAAAATAGCATGAGCCACTTTTACATTTTCAATCGAGAATCACTAGGCGCATGAGCTCATCTCAGAAATGCAATGAAGAGGAGTAAGCAAACAGCAGAGATCCAGCAATTGGTGCATAGAGATTCATTTTCTGCCCTGATCACCTGCTCATCTTGTCACATGACCATTATTCCCTCCTTAAAGCCTTGAGGTTTTTCTAACCATAAATATGTTGTTTAATAAAATGTACCAGGAGAACTTGAGGAACTCATGTAAGCTGATAATAATAATTGGCAGTAACAGTTCTTTTTCTCAAGCCTCATGACTGGAGAATGTGTTATACGATAGAATGGGGGACTTTCAAATGATTAAGGCATCATGTAGAATTTTACTTTTTATTTAATACTGAATTTGCTGAGTTAAAAATCTATAAATCTATTTTCCCTGTTATGTCTATTGACAAAGAAGCTTGGAACACTTTTAATAGTTTTTATGTTATGTTGAGGAACTGCAATAACAAAGCTAAATATATTGTAATTTATCCAACAGTTGACTTTCACTAATATGCATATTTCTATTTCTGTTTGTCTCTAATAATATTTAGATAAATGTGAATATTTCATTAAAATCATGAATTTATATACGTAATGATTTATAAAATTAATGTATAGCTTTGTTCAAGATCATACAAAATAGCATGCTGGATTGACAGAAAAAGGGTACTGCTTTGTGTGAAGGCCAGAACTAAGAACACATGTGAATATAATTGGCTATTTCAACAATATAAAACAATTTGAAAGATAACTGTTTAAGAAAATTATTAAACATTTAACTTTTTAGAAAAGTAGCCTGTGTTTTTAGATGAAAGTTAGTAACTTTAGACGGGAAATGTTTAAATTTCTATTACACGAACCCTATTTATTTGCAGTGGCTCAGTTACTGTAGCCCACTTAATTTGAAGCAGTTCATGCAGCCTTCTTATACACTCTCATTTTCAGGACATATGCTTTGTCATTTTAATTTCTTTTTCATTTCTTATTGGAGTTTATTTTTCACGCAAGTAGGTGAGAGTCATTTTCAAGCAAAGTACACCTGTGAATCATTTACTGTAATAATAATGTATTTTAAATATGGGATATTTCTCAATGTTTATGAAAAACATGCTAAGGTATATATATGGTAACAAGTGACTTCCAAGAATGCAAAAGGCCCTGGATTCAATTTGTAGTACTATGAATAAAATAGGAGAGAGAGAGAAAGATAAATACACACAGACCAAGAAAGACAGAGATTAGATGGATGGAATTATAGATGAGAGAGAGAGAGAGAGAGAGAGAGAGAGAGAGAGAGAGAGAGAGAGAGAGAGAGATGATAGAGATATGAAAATCTGTCTGAAAAGCCTCAAACTTCATTTTTATTCTCATTTATTTGTCTAAATTTTAGGGTCGGCATGTGATCAGGGTCCCATGTTTAAATCAGTTTTAAAGTTTACCTGCTTTATCAACACAAATTGCAAAGGTTTATTTCACAGAAGAAGCTAAGCACATAAAGAAAAGGTCTGATACTCAATGAGCAAAGCTATTAGAATTCAAAACTCAAAACCATGAACATCACAGGTATTTTTTAGTGTGTGTTAAGAAGGGTTTAATTTTGTATGCATAGAGTAGATTCTATCATATACATTATGCCAACTTTATGGCAATAGGGAATATTTGTAGGCTTGAAAAATCAATAACATTTTTATTAGAACATAGTTCCTAACTATTGCCTTACATTATAGATGGCTTCAGCTATCTTCAGGTAGGAAATGTAATTTATTATTATAAAATGATCCCCATCACAACCTGTGCTCTTTAAAATTGATAGAGGCTATAGACCTGCCAGAAGCCATGCCTATTTCTTGTTTTGGCTCAAAGTTACTGTTCAACATTTAGGGTCAATTTGGTTGACAGGGGCAATCCCCTGGAGTAGAGTGATATCTCAGTTAACTCCTTAGGATGAGTGGTATCTCAGTTAACTGGATTTCTGAAATGCCAGAAGTCCTTCAGGTGAGAATTTATTTTGTTACTTCACTTAATGAAGCACTTAAATTATTTTGACCAGTCACTCTTTTGTCAAACAAATTTGTCATAATTATGTAGCATTTAAAAATAATGTTGATCAGTAAGCATTGGGTAACACCTTGTCATGTTTATTCTGTTAAAATTTCTTCTATCTATGCCAGAAGCATTACATTTGAATAATTCTTCAAATCTATCTTATCAGGAAACAGGCCTGTATAAATGTGATCAATGAGACACACAGATTACCCAATTTGGTTTTATAAATCTAGACTTTCTGCTGCATGATTAGGTCATGTAGTCTGGGTAATAAGCAGTTCAAGAAGTGGTCACATTTAATATTTTCAAATGATGATTTCCCTAAACTTGGATTCCTCACAGTGGACATAGCAATGTAGGCAGCCTCACAATGATATACAACAAGCAAAGACAGAGTTTGATTGTATATTGTATGTATATGGAGTCATTGGTGCAGGCAGATATAAAGGAGAAGAGGAGTTTGGTTAAACTAGTATTTCTACATCACCCAATGTTTCTGGAGACAATCAAATGAGTGTCAGACCCACATCTGATTTGGTGACTTTTTCGAATGCTATCTGATCATAGACTACAAGACTTATAATCAAATGAAGATTTCCTCTGGTTCTTACTCCTTAAGGTTTAAGAGAAAACTAAAGGTCACACTCATCTAAAGATCTAAGTAGAGAGATATCAATGGGTGTCACAATTAGATTCCAGCTCCAAATATGTGGGTTTCCTTAAAGCATTTCCTTTCCCTGATTCCATTCTAACCCTCTTTAGCTTATTAACGGGTTGACAGTCACCTCTCACCTAAAGATAACGTGAAACAACACAGGGGATTGACCTTACAATAATTGAGTCTTGGGTTTTGCCTCTTCAAGCCCATTCTTCTGTAGGGATTCCACATTTTGATCTGGGCTGGTTAACCTCATTAGCAGTAATTCTCCACACCTGTACTCATCGTTCGTTGGGGACATAAGGAGCATGACATTTTTTTTTTTTTGTATCTGAACAGGACAGCCCCACACAACCTAAAATAATCTCTCATGACCCAATGAAGCACAGAAGTTGAAGAAAAGACGTGGGTAGATGAGAATATGTATAGGTTATTAATGGGTTGCTATGGGTATTTTGTATATGTCTGTATTTTATGGCATGTATTTCAGACAACAGAGGTTTGGGCATTGGGCAAAGGAACAACAGATGAAGTTAATTTCTTTTGTTTTTCCCTTTTTTACCTAGTGAGGTTGATGGGGTTTTGTTTGTTTTCCTAATGAGGTGGTGATTTATACATCTTGGATAAGAGCTATTTCTATACCCTGTGTGTAAGATTTTAGCCTTGTAAATCTGATTTTGATGCGTATAGGAACTCCAAGCAGATGTGTGCAGCTGGGCAGATGTGTGCCATTGCTTTTCCTTGGGATGATAATCCACATGCCGAGATTTCAAATGAGTTTAATACGCATTTTCTTGATTAATGGAAGATGGCAGAATGTAGGAGACTGAAACAGTTCGTGCTTTGCTTGATTAATTAATAAGGGACTCTCTTTTCCCAGCTTCGACTCATTATGCTAATGAAGTGTCATCAATTAAGGCTTTCCCTTGATTATTGAATCTGTCAGGTAGTGCTCAGTGAAAATGTTGCATTCCTTCCCTGTCTGGGTGGAATTGCCATTACAGCCTTTTATGAACTGCTCTTGCCATTAGCTGATGTTTGTTCTATTTTCTCATTATTGCATCTTTTTCCTTGACCTTGAGAGAGATGGCTGTGGAAAACCTAGACTAACCAGGATAATGTGGTGTCTGGTGGGTGGATCAGGAAGATGTTTTAGCAGAAATATATACAATAGTCTTCATTTTGATGCTATCTGCAATTATTAATGCTAGAAAGAAATTAATTCCAATCCATGTTGAATGTCCTAGAGTCTTTGACATTGTCACCAATGGCTCTGAAGCAACTCACTCACCATTTCTCTCACCATTGTTTACATTAAGTTGAAGAAAAAGCACATTTCCTAAGGTAAATACCCCATTGACAAAGGAAAACATTACAAAATGGTGCATTCTCTTCAGGAAAAAATATCCTTCTTTTTCAAATATTGCTTCTATTCACAAACATGTAGAGGTGGAAGAAATGTGAAAAAAAAAACAAAGAAGAACAAAAACAAGTACAGTGATTTAGAAATCAAATAGGCTTCTATGTTAGTAGGCTCTTCTCACCTAAAAATGAAGACCTTGGTATGAATCAACCTCATAACTGTGTGTAGGCTAACACGCTCAGTAGGGAATGCAGTACTGTAGGGGAAGGTCTGCTCATTAGCGAGAGTCTGTTGAGCCATTTAGAAAGACGGTAAGTAGAAGAAGTAAGAAAGACACTCACAGCCACCATCCCATTCCCACTCTGGTAATTGACATCTTAGGGGAACAACGATAATGGATTTGTTTAATTTTCTCTTTTAACTTCACCTAAGGGAACAAAATGATTTTTATAGCTTTATGGTACATCCCTTGCCCTGGAGACAACTAATATTTGTCAGCCAGTAGTTATCATCTGTTTAATTAATTCATCAATGTCTCAGTTTCTCTAAATGAAGAATGAGGAGATGATACTTACTCCTGGTGAATTTTCTACAGATTTGTAGTCTAAATGAGGCTAGAAGTAGATGGGGGTATTTAACTACCTTTAAGCAAACACATTCATATTGTGTTTTGAATGACTAAAATAACATAATAAGGTAGTATATATAGAGGGAATACTATATCCATTTGCTTCATTTCTTTTATTTCTTGTAAAATATACTTCAAGAACCAGTATATCTGAACTCTGAAAAATCAATACACAAAGGTCAAGCATACTGCATTGTTGTGTACTTTTAAATAAGTCACTAACAGCTCACAAAGGTAAAATGGGATATAAGCCAGTTGAATAAAGTGTTTCTCAACACAGTGTAAATACTTTTCCCGTGTGCATAACAACATGTTTTTTTTATTGCTCTAGTAAACAATTTTCTTTGTATTAAGAAGAAAGCATTGTGTAATGTAGCACAGAGCAGTATTTATGAATGCAAGCCCTGGATTCAAACAGCCTGGTGTGAACCTCAACTTTTCCTTGCTGACCAAATTATGAAATGTTCCCATGGCCCATTTTTTTCTGTTCCATGATAAAAGCAATATCTACTTCATTTGGTTGCATATTGAGTTAATAAATGTAAAGTTGCTAGAAGTATATTGACATTTAAATATTTACATTCTACAAATAATATGCTATTAGTAGAAATAGAATGACAACACAATTGTGGTTATAAAGATAGCAAAGTAAAGTAGGCATAATGATATGTTCTAGCTAATTTAGCTTTGGAAAAATAGATTAAGGCATGTCATGATACATATTAATATTTAATACATTTAATTATATTATTCAATTTCCCCTACATGTATCATGTCATCAATACACTAACATAGCTTATTTTCATTGACTAAAATAGAGATATAACATAATCTCCATGATGCAAATGTATTAGCTAAAAGCAGGAAATACATCTGTGTTAGGGACACACGTGTGTTCTAGAGCCAGCATTAAAATGAATTATGAGCTTCTACTTTGTAACCCAGAATTCTCTTTTCTTGTAACAACAAAATCCTGGGGAATATAAGAAGAGCAAACATGGCAAGCTTAATAGAAATGAAATATATAGACACTCACAATCCTTCCTGCTGATAAAAACACTGCTTCTTCTTTATAAAAAGGTAATATTTGCCTATTACTGATATAGCTACATTACAGTGACCTGAAATTATTTTTATTGAAACTTGAATTTTAGTCCATTTTCTGTTCTCTGTCTTTCTCCCCCATTCTGAACAGTGAAAGTTACTCTGTGAAATAAAATATAAACTATATTAGTATTTTTAAATTGTCCATCAGCCCAATGAAGAAAGAAAGAAAGATAGGAAGGAAGGAAGGAAGGAAGGAAGGAAGGAAGGAAGGAAGGAAGGAAGGAAGTAAAGAAAAAAGAAAGAAAGAAAGAAAGAAAGAAAGAAAGAAAGAAAGAAAGAAAGAAAGAAAGAGATGAGATAGTTTGTTCCAGAGTCTTTTGAGTGACCAGTTTGGGAACATGGATGTAGATGACCACAAATTTCATTTCCAACAAGGAAGCAGTTTCAGGAAGTTTTGTACTTTTAAAGAACATAGAAAGTCATAAATCACAGTAAGTTTAAAAATTAATTGGTGGTTCTATCAGAGAGGAAGCTATCCCATGATGGGGCGGGGAGACTTTGCTATATAGGTCAAAGATGCTTTCTGATGATACTCTTAGCTTTTGAGTTGGTAGAAGCTAGTAGTCTAATAAGTTAATAAATTCCAAAGATTAAAATCTATTAGCCACATGATTTTAATTCCAACATGAAAGTAGGAAAGAAATGACTGTTCCAGATGGCGAGAACTAGCCCAGTGTGAGGCGATTAGACTGTGGATAGGCACCAGTTCAATCTCTGAACAACACTGAAGCTCTAATAAGTCAACTGGTCTCTGCAAACACAGCTTCCTTCCAGGAGTTTTGGTTCACAATCATAATTTCCAACATCAATACATGAATAAATGAGCAATGTGGAGAATATATTATAAATATATAGTCATATATTACTGAAGAAAAATAATTTTCTCAATTAATAAATGTAAATAATGACATTTATCTATACTCTTACTTTGTGTGTACATGTGATGGAGTGCTATAGGACTATGCATATGTTCAATAACATACACATGGAGGTTGGAGGACAATTTGCTGGAGTTATATCATCCTTTTATTCCTTGTGTGGCACAAGGATCAAACTCACATTGTCAGTTTTAGTGGCAAGTTCCTTTATCCACTGAGCCACTATATTGATCTCACAAAATGCACTTTTAAAATGTCCATTCTATCAATGAGTACTTTTGTTCCCTCCTTAGAAATGATTTAATTTCTTCTTTATCCCATTCTTTTTGTATTTTATTTAGTTTCTCATAGCTATTCGTGAGTGAAAGACTTTTCTAATTAGTATTTTTAATGAGTATAATGTTCAGACTATATTCTAAAATGCTCAAATGACAAAATATTCATCTTTGAAATATGTGACCATGTCTAATGTCTGGGTCCATTTAATATAAATTACATGAACACAAAATTTTAATTTTAATTTCCTTTTCATGTCTCTTAACCCAGAACATCTAATTTGACCTCCAGCTTTATCATTGACTAGAATGATCCTAAACAGTTAGAGGATAATATTGCCAAAAATATGGTTTTTTCATTCTAGTGTTCACCACAATGAGGCATAAATACTACAGAAACTATAATATCAAAATAGAGCATAGCTTTAAAAAATATATATTGTATTTTGTAACATAAGTGTTTGCTCTTGCAAAGTTAGTAAGAGCATAATCACATAGTAGGTTGTAGAACTATATATGTAAGATTTTATTATAGAGATTTGGTCTATTTTGATGGGGATTTTGTTGATTCCTTAGATTGATTTTGGTAGGACAGCCAGTTTTACCCTATTAATCCTAGTGATCCACAAGGACACAAGATCTTTCAATCTTCTGATATCTTCCTTAATTTATTTCTTTAATGTCTTAAAGTTTTATCATACAAGTCTTTCACTTGCTTGGTCACAGCTATCCTGACATATTTAATATAATTTGAACATATTGCAGGAAGTGTTATATCACTGATTTGTCTTCCAGTCCATTATTTATATTTATATAGGAGGGTTACTGATTTTTGTGAGTTAATTTTATAGACAGCTACTTTGCTGAAAAGGTTTATGAGCTGTAGGAGTTTCCCAGTAGCATTCCGAGTGTCACCTTTTTTGTGTATATTTTATTAAGTCCTGAGTTTGATTATTTTTTGCCATGTAGTCCTTTTGTTTGTTTATTTGTTTTAGACCTTTTAGGTGTTCTGTTAAGTTATTAGTATGACATCTCGCATTTATTTTTAATATAGGGATATAGTACTATCAACTTTCCATTTAAATCTACTTTCACCCTAAATGTGTCCTGTTTGTTTTGATATGTACTTGCACTATTGAGACTTGCTTTGTGTTCAAGTATGTGGTCAATTTTGCAGAAATGTCAATGAGATGCTGAAAAGAAGGTATATTCTTTGTGTTTGAGTAAAATGCTAAGTACTTGTGTGTTAGTTTTTGTTCTGTCTTATTATATTATATTTTATTTTATTACTAAAATTACTCAGGGTTCATATGAGTATTTTGTTTGTGTTGTATGGGGAGCAGGACTACTTTTCATTTTGGCTGCCCGGCTCCCAACCGCCTGGCTAGTTTAACCCCTGAAATAATCACACAGGACTTGTATTAATTAAATTACTGCCTGGCACATTATATCTAGCCTCTTCTTCACCAACTCTCACATCCTGATCTAATCCATTTCTACCAATCTGTGTTCACCACGAGGTCGTGGCTTACCAGGAAAAAATATACTTTTTTTTCTTACCAAAGTTCACAATTTGGGTTTTACTGTTTAGTCATTAATATTCCTCCTTGGAGTTATGCTTGCTGGGTCACAAGGGGAAGTGTGTTTGAAGACTGCAGGTTTAAGGAGCTAAATGGTTGAGAATAGCCATTAATTTTACTTAGCTTATGATGGCTCAAGTAGGAAACAAAAGATATGGTTTTCACTCAAGTATTTGATATTTAATCAATTTGTTATTGGTTATTTTGTTTTGTTTTGTTTTTTGAGACATGGTTTCTCTGTGTAACCTTGACTGTCCTTTGTAGCCCAGGCTGGCCTGTCTCCCAAGTGCTGGCATTAAAGGCAGGTACTACCACTGCTCCTGCAAATTTTAATTCTTTATGTTTAATATCTCTTTATATCTTAGACTAAGATTTGTACCTAGTTATAACAAATATTTTGCCCTAATGTATTAAGTATATGGCATCTTTTGTTGTTTTGTTTGTTACTGTTGATTTTCAGTTTGGTAAAAAATCCCTTGTAGTTTAAATGCAATGTGTTACACTGACTAAACTCATGAGACTTTAAACATAGTATTTTAATAATATTCTAGGTCTCACCTGCTATTGATTAAACTGTACACCTTGAGCAACCATTGCCCTTGTCCTTGTCTGTTTTATTTATTCATACATTCATCTTGAGACAGAGTATCACTCAATGGTTCAGACTGACCTATGAACTATGTAGCATAGTCCAGCCTTAGGTTTCCAGTTTTTCTGTATCTTTCTCCTAGTTCTGGCATTATTAAAAACCAATGAGCTCATTTTTGTTTGCTTTGTTTTGTTTTCCAAGACACAGTTTCTTTATGTAACTTCCCAGGCCATCATAGAACTCGCTTTGTGGACCAGGCTAGCCTTGAACAACAATCTTGTCTGTTTCTGCCTCCAGAATGCTGGGATTAAAGGTTCATGCAACCATGCCTGTCTCCAATGAGCTCATTTTTACCGCCGTTTCTTTCAGATATTTTCTTCAGTTTGTCTTGTTTCCTTTTTTTAAAAAAATGTGTACAGAAAGGTATTTTTTTAGACAATGAACTTATATTGTCTTATAATTTGTAACTGTACAGAATACAGGTATTTATTGTTGTTGCTTGCTTGTTTGTTTTGTTGTTTTCCTGAAATAGGGTTTCACTGGAACTAGCTGTCTCTGTAGATGATGATGACTATAAACACACAGGGATCTATCTGCCTCTGACTCCTGAGTGCTGGAATTAAAGGCATGCACCACCACTGCCATTCTAGAATACAGGTTTTAAGTAATATTTCCCTATGTCAAATATATTCTTTAATTTATTAAAACAAAAATTATTATATTTAAGCCTTAGTAGTCTAGGGTAGGGAAGCAATTATTCATATATAGGCTGTACTGTGTTTAACCATTCACTATTGATTTTTAAAGGTCTGAATATGCAAATTGACACAAATTTAAGGAAGTCAATTCTTTATCTTAATAAACTTTTTAAAAGAATTTTAGAACTATAGTTTCCATGCAAATATGCCATGTGCTAAGTTCAGCTATTTCCTCTCTTTTTAATAAAGTAGACTTAGAAAAACAGCCAACTCAGCAATGCTGTTAGCAGCTAGCCTGTTGTGTGTGATTGATTTTACTTCTAAATCAATTATACTTTTCAAAAGTGAAGGAGCGTATCCCAGTCAGTTTTGTCTTTCTCAGTATTAAGTTCTGGATTTTCTCAAGCTGACTTAATGATCCCATCACAATTTCCATTCTGTTCCAGTTTTATTCTTTGGAAGTATTTTTACATGTTGTAGTTGTAATATACCCTTTAAATGACTTTTCTGCTTACAATGTTGTTTTGATTTTGAAAACTGCAAAGTCTTTGGAAGCATAATATTGAAATAAGGCACAACATGGCTTACAACATGCTAGTTCACAGAATATACAGTATATGCAAAGCTTTTTCTCTTCTTAAAGCACTCATATAAACATTAGCTATCAAATAAAATCTTTAACATTTTTAAAATTCAAAATTAAGCTAATTGATTTTGGAATTTTATTGATACTGAATGCCTAATCTCTTTATGTTGTGTTGCTTCTGAGTTTCACATAGTGTAGCGCACAAGGCCTGTCTGTGCTCTATGCGCTCCATACAGTTCGCGAGCTTCAGGCAAGGGGCTGGAGGTTGAAACTCACAAAGACACACAGAGACAGCACTGACAGACTGAGACACGGACCTCTAGTCACTGGTAAGAAGCCCTTTTATTCAATAGCACCATGGAGGCTTATATACCCAACAGTCAGGTGGGCCAACAGGTGAAAACCTTATCCTCTGATCCTCAAGGCAAGGCAACACGTGCTCGTGAAGCAGAGCTGGTAAACAACTTTGACACAGCTTTCAGCAACTCAAATCAGAAGGAAAGCAAAGATCTCTAGCAGGGAAGAGCAGCTGAAGGCCAGGACTCCAAATGGTCCCAACAACATAGGATTATTTTTAAACTCTAAAGAATCTTTAATTGTGTTTTATTGTTTTTGTTGTGTTTTAATTTTTGGAATTTCAGCTTTACATTTTGCATTTATAATCCAACCTTAAATAAAACATTGCTTGTAGTCAATTAGTTTTCTATGGGTTGTTATCATTCATGGCATGGGTGACTCGAGTCCACAGTGGGCTGGAGACAGACAGATAAGCCATGTAGTGAGAGCTTGGGTGTAAGAGTTTATTTAGTGAGTATTGGGAAGGGTATAAAAGTAAGGGATTATGGGGGGAGGAAAGAAGGGGAGAGAGAGAAGAGAGAGAAGCAGGGACAGAGAAAGAGGGTAAAGAGAGAGGGGAAGGAGAGGAAGAGACTGTCTCTTTAGAAGAAGGAGAGAAAGAGAGAGAGAGATCCATTTGCCTCTGAAGCAGGAAAGGGGAGATTGGGAGTGGGCAGGGCTCCTCTCTTAAAGAGACAGGGTAACTAGGTGACAGGGCAGGCCATCAGATTACAACAGTGGGTTATTATTTTAATAACTTACCTAAGATCAAGAATTTTAGGGCCAAGTAGATGGCTCCGTGGGTAAAGGCAGTTTTTGTCAAGTCTGCTGATCTGAGCTCCAGTTGCTGGACACCGCTGATGGAAGGAGAAAGGCAGCTTCAACCAATTGTCCTTTGACTTCCACAAATATGCATATATGAAGATGTGCACACAGGCATATAGACAGAAAATAATGTAATGACTTTTTAATTACGATTTTAATTTTATGCATAAATTGTATAAGATTTTGGAAATTTTCTTTGTTTTTGACAACCTACTTTTTGTGTTTTTCTTTTCCCCATAAATGCAACTACTCTTTAGATAAAAAAAAAAAAAATAGCCTACTGGATAAAGAGGAACAGAGTACAATCCCTCTATTACAGAAACATATGTAGGCTTCTGTTAAACCTACGTTTACAGTGCTCCTTTCCTTGATATAAGGCATTTTTACATCTAATGTTTTTCAGGGGCCTCTGTAAAGCTTTCCAGCTTCCACTGTTAAACAGACAAACAAGATTACCATTTTCCCATCTTCTCTTCTATTTCTTTTATCTTTTCAATGATGTACTATTTGGGGAGGTATTATTTTACAGCAATTTTGCTTTTCAGTTTAGAATATTTACTTGTATCAATGGATATTTTTGGTCATTTTTTGGTTTGTCTTAGTTACTGTTTTTTTTTTTTTAACAATAACAACTTACAAGGCTGGGACTTTAGGTGTGCTTCATCATACCCTGAATTGTGGAATTCTTTTTGAGAATTATCTAGTTAATTTGCTTCCCAAGGTTATTTTCCTTTTTTTTAGTTGTTTAGTTTAGTTAGGCTGTTCATTTTTGTGTTATTAATTGTGCAATTCTTGTATGTTCATTCCCTTTGCAGGCATCTGTTTACAAGGTCCAACCCTTTCTCATTTGTGGGCTCTCTCTTCACTTGACAGAGTGATACATCCACATTTGATTGTTTGTGATTTTGATTCATATGCTTTTGATGTTTTCTTTTTCTCTTCAATATTTATTTTTCTTTTTAATTGTTGCCTATTCCATTGCCATGAAGTATTTCCCTTAATCATTTTCCTAAAGTAGCATCATGTTACTTGTCTCATTTTAGCTCATGTTTTCTTAGTTGAGTCCTGTCACTGATAGGGAACGTCTAATTTCACTGGTTCATATGTATATCCAATGTCCCCAACACAGTTTACTAAAAAAATAATAAAAAAAGACAATTATTTTCTCAGTGAGTGTCCTTTGTGTCCTTGATTAAAATCTCTTGGCTTACTTACAGTTGTGAGTTAATATTTGTATTTCTATTTTGTACTATTGATTAGTGGTTTGATTATTATAATTTTATAGTATGTTTTACATTTGGACAATATTGATGTTTCATGTTTTGTTATTCTTTCTCAACATTTCTTTAGATCTTTGGAGATGATTGTACTACCATATACATTTTATGATATTGTTACATCTATGATGATTGTTGTTGGACTTTTGATAGTAATTTCATTGATTCTAACTCACGGTGAGTCATATAAGCATAGAGTATCCTTCTGTGTTGTTACCTGAATGTTTGTCAGTTTCACTCTTAGATGTTTTATAGTTTTCATTGTGGAGATCTTTCACCTCTTAGTAAATGAGATTGACTTTTCATTCCTATATAAGATAATTTATTGTGTGTGCAACAATTAATTTGATTTTCTTTCTCTGTTATTTGAAAAATATTTCAATTGTGTGTGGGGGTTGTATGATGTAGGAGGTCCTTCTCTTTGTGTGTTGCTTTCATTGGATAAATAAAGAAGCTGCCTTGGCCTTTTGATAGGGCAGGACTTAGATATGTGGGGAAAAGAGAAACAGAATGCTGGGAAGAAGACACAGGAACAGAGAGCTGCCACCATGAAATCACCAGAGTCAGACATGATGAATCTTTCCCAGTAAGCCACGATCTCGTGGTAAACACAGATTAATAGAAATGGGTTAGTTTAAGATGTGAGAGATGGCCAAGAAGAGGCTAGTTATAATGGGCCAGGAAGCATTTAAATGAATATAGTTTCTAATTATTTCAGAAGTTAAGCTAGCCGGACAGACAAGAGCCAGGCGGGACGGAACAAGGGGCATGCACTCCTTTTACTACAGTTGTACACAGTAGTGCAGATGCTTGCAGAGGTGCTAAATATAAATGGATCTGGAGTTACAAGTTGCTGTTTACAAGACCCTGGTGCTAAGAACTGAACTCCAGGAACATGTAAGAACAGTGTGTGTTGTAAATCACTGAGCAATCTCTCCAGACTTATTTTTGTTCTTTCAGTTTATTTATTACTTTCTCAGGAACAGGAAAGCCATGTCGTTTCACTCATATGTAAAATATGAAAATTTACTTTGCATAAATTTAAGAGTTCAGTGGTATAAGCAAATTGGCACCAAACATGGGAGTCTAAATCCCAGGGTCATGGGTTCAAGCCCCATGTTGGGCACCAATTTGTTATAAGACACTGCTTGCTTATTCCCAACAGTTCAGACCTGAAATAATCACATAGAAACTATATTATTTAAATCACTGCTTGGCCTATTAGCTCTAACTTTTTATTGGCTAGCTCTTATATCTTAATTTAACCCATCCCTATTATTCTGTGTATCACCATGTGGCTGTGGTTTACCAGAAAGGTTCTGGCTTGTCTGTCCTGGTGGCAACTCCATGGCAACTCACTGACTCTGACTTCTTTCTCCCAGCATTCAGTTTCGTTTTCCCTGCTTACCTCTATTCTGTCCTGCCAGACACAAGACAGATTCTTTATTAACCAATGGAATTCACAGCATACAGAGGGGAATCCCACATCAAAATAGTAGTCATGAAAAATAAAGTGGGAGAAAGGTTTAGAAATGTCTCTCATTGACACTTAGTCACTGGTAAGCACTGGGGATTTGTTATGTGGTTACATAAGATGGTCCTTTTAGACAACACTTATGTGCCTCAATATCATAGATTTCCGAAATCCAGAAGAACTTTACCTTTAACTTTCATGTAGTAAAAAACAATTTAACCTGATTTATACCTTTCACAATATATTCTTTATCAAAATGTTCTATTACTTGCTTGGCATTACAATTTTATATTAAAAATAGAAACTAAACCAGGGATGAAGCTCCATATATGCAAGACTGAAGAAGCAGAGTAAAAAAATGGCTGCATAGTAATACATTACTTAAGAAAAACATAAAGCTAGTCATTAAATAGAATTATTTACCTCATATACCTCCTTTGTTCCAGTTGTCAATTACCTCGACTATGTATGTGCCTCCTGGAAAATTGACTAGAATAGAATCATGGTACAGAACAACATTATAAGCTTACTCAAGCCATGAAATGTGTGTGTGTGTGTTTCTGGAAATTTGCATGTTTGACTCTCTATCATGGCCTTTGTGGAAGACCATGTCATTTCATAATTTCAGTATGGTTGGAGACACCTGGGTTTTGAACCCAGGCCTTTGCTCTACTTGACCTTTGCTACCTCATTTCATTGACTGTACTCACACATGTTCATGGGGTTCCTAGGGATGCTCTCCGTACTCCCTTCCACATCAGTGTGACTACATTTTAAACTTTCTGTCAATTTAGTTAAAATGCATGAATTAGAATAGTTGGGGAAATGAAATAGAGTAGATTGTAACTGTTGCTGTAGTGTCTTCTATGAGAATATTTAATTATAATGGTATTGTTACCCTTCATATCAATTAATTACTTTGGTAAAAGTATTCCAGATATACTAAAAATTAATAAAATTAGTTGCTAATTAAGTGTCAATTATCTTTTTGGACATGTAAGCAGAAATAAAGATTGTGAAAATGGACTTAAGAGACAGATTAGAGTTTCCTAGTAATTCAAAATTTCTTGCTTTTAGTTTTGGCATGCCTACATAATCATCCCTCCTCAGGACCATAAACCCATCTTATTAAGTTAGATAACAGACTTATCTATATTGCTATGCTGATATCGACATTGTCCATAATAATGTGGTTGGTAATAATGCAGGTAAAAATAAAGACAAATATACTAATCCCATCATATATTCCTGATAATACCAGGGAATACAATGTACTGACATAAAAATTAAATTTTAGACATGCTTGTCTCCCCTTTTACCAGTTATTTACCTGTATTTTCCAATCTCAATCATAATATTTTGCCTCTCTGCTAATCTTTTACTATCTCCTACTCTTTGATGATTTTATCAATACATAGGAATAAAACCTCTACAATCTAGACCTAAGTATTATATTAGAGCTCATCTTTATAGCTAACACTTAGTACTGAAATTTAAATTCTCCCTGTCTCGCTGTCTCTGTCTCTGTCTTTGTCTGTCTGTCTCCTTCTGTCTGTTTCTGTCTCTTTTTCTCTCTCTTTATGGGGGAGACAAATGCACACAAGATATAGTACATGTATCAGAGGACCTCCTGTTCGGCCTCACCATCCATCTTGTTTAAGAGGGTATCTCAGATGTTTGTCACTGTATAAACCAGACTAGCCGACTTCTCTGTTTCTGTGACCTCCCCAGTCTGTGCCACCATTTCACTGAACACTAGAATTACAGATGCATACAACTGCATCCTCCTTTTAACTGTTCTTGGGGTTTGAACTCAGGAACTCACCTTATGTGCCAAACTCTTTACTCACTATCTGACTATTAGATCTCCAAATATAAGCTCCTCTACCAGACTTTGTACTAGACATCTTAGCATGCTTGTTCCATAAATTGTTCTCATCTAAGTGTATATAAAAATCAATTTTCACATCTATTGAGAGTCATTTATGTTGTCATTGGTTCAATTTGAATCTAGACTTTTATCAATATCCATTATTCAATAGCCAGAGTTTCTCATTGGTTTATTATAACTGATTTCCATGTTTTCTTCCCTCTAGGCAATTTAAAAATCTATAGAAATATATTCATATAAAATCGTGTCATAAATATTCTAGTTTACAGTTATCTCATTGTCCCGCAGTGAAGTATGGATTCATGACACGTTCCCGGAACCCCTTAACAAGGTGCTTGTGGCTCTCATCTTCACAACTTCCATATGCTATTTTGTTCCTTGTAGAGCCTGAAGAGTGCTCAGACTCTTGTCTGGCTAGTAATTGGTACATATTTTTAAAGTCTCAGGCATAACATCAAGTAAATTTTGTCAAAATTCAGCTTTACCCCCTGTTTTGCTCTATAAAAGTTTGAAAATGTATTGCTAATTGATAACTTGTGTATACAATATATTCTTTTGTTTAATCTTTATCAATTGAATTATTGCCATAATGATTATGTGTTAAATAATTGTACATGTAATGTGCTGAATATGTATTACTCAAAACTAAGAAAAAATATATTGTTTCTATTACTTTAAGCATAAAATATAAGAGATTGCATATTTTTCTGTCTCTGAAAATGCAAGACTGTCAACTTTGGAGCAGGAAAGAGAATGATAAGCAAAAGTGACTACAAGACTAACAAAACCTACACTGATTACTTTTTGGGTTATACATCACCACACTTCATCAGAATCTTTGCTTTGAGACTATTACATGCTCCAATCTCGATTTATCTTCTACTTTTCTATTTTGTCGGTTAGGTGTTCCAGGTTACATTGCCTACTTGTGTCTTCACATATCAAAATGTTTCTGTTACTCAGTACCTTTTAAATTTCAAAACTTAGTGACATTTTTGGCTGAAAATACAAAGATACAACCTTATTTACACACTAATTTTCCTACCAAGAAGATGGAAAATGTTAAGTGGCTGTACAAGATCTAACATTCTTCTGATGTTTTTAAAACAATCTTTTGAACTTACATCCTGTCCTTAAAATCTTATGCAAATATTTTTCAGAGAACTTTCATAACTTTAGACCCTTTTCCTTTTTCAATCACACCTCTTTTTAAAAACTATTATAAATTCAAGCAACACAATTTTCTGCAAGCTTTTCACAGATTTTACATGCTATATTTTGTCACCTCGAGTAGATATTTAGAGCCTATCATCTATTTTTTCTGAGCATATTTCTGTATCCCTTAGAGTTAGACATCAGCAAGTTGCTTACTTTGATCAATGGATTTAAAGGTTTCTGTTTTTGTCTACATGTTGCTGTTGTCCAATTTCTTTGTGTATTACATACTGACTAAGATCTGTGAATTTAGCTTTTCTGCCCTGTATGTCACCTGAGAAACAACAAGGACTTGCAATCCATGTTCTGATTGCTTAGATACGTTCATCTTTATTGTTTGATACCAAATGACTTTTCCAGACTGGTTGTATTAACTCCTTAATCAGCAGTTTACAAGAGCTTTTTGTTGCATATTGTCATGAACACCTAATTGGTTTAGTCAAGTAAGGAAATAATTAACCATTCTGGTGGTTTTTCAGTGTCATGATTTAAGTTTAATTTGCATTTTGTAATCATCTCTTTCTCTCACGTACACATGCTCCTTTGAGAAAGTCTAAATCATTTTTCATTTTGTTCTTTGATTGACTTGTCTGATATATCCTATTAGTTTTATAAACTAAACATATTCTTCAAGCTAATACCTGTAGTGGGTTGTATGTATTGCAAATATCTTCTTTCAAGAGATGCCATCCTCTCTTATGGAATTACTTACTGGAATCTTTTAGTGCTATCTTAAGGAACAATTAAATACTTTCCTGAGAAGTCTAGTACACTTTCCTATTTAATAAATATCCCATTACAAATATTTTATTTACAAAGATATTTAAGATTTATAATTTGTGTACCTGAATTCAATTTTACATTTATCCAAACTCTGATATATCATATAACATATGATATATCAGATCATTCTAATTTTTTTGGTTTATTTTGTAATCCATGAGTTCCTGAAATAGTCGTCCTTGCTTCAACCTTGGATTAATTTCTCTGTGTTGAGGGTCTGTGCTGTATCGTTGGCACAAATATGGAGATTGTTGAAAGTGATATTTGTTTATCCTTGACTGCTTTATAGACTGTCTCTGCCTCAAACTTTTTGATACTATTATTGGTCACTATATCTTCAAATTTTGCTTCTGACACTTTTGTCTTTTTCTAGAACACCAATTGTCTGTGTATTAAGAGTTATTTTTTACTTAGTTTCTTCAATTTGTTTTCTCACAGTTTTCACACTGTGCTTTAATTTATGGATATTTGTACCTGCTTATTTTTTTGTGAACCATTGCCTACTTGTATATCTGCATTTAATCTTTATAAAAACCCAATGAAATATTTTGTGTGATTTGTTACATTTTTTTTAGTAAGTTTATTTTCATTTCACATATTTTTTTCTGGTTAAATTTTCCATTAAGTTACTTGGTTGTAACTTAATGGAAAGAAATTTTAGTTGAATTTAACAGAACGCTGAACCATTAAAAGTATTACAATAATGAAAATTAAAGTAGGATTCAGATCCTTCAATACTATGGGTTATGGGAACACAAAGATTAAACCCAGAGGCCTCTGCCGGGATACAGATAAAGCCATCATTAACTGGATTCAGGTGGAACAGTTGGAGATACTGGAGGAACTTAAACCACTAGGAAGTACAAAGTGCCTCACATTGAGCTCTCAGCTGGTGGGGAGATCTGTGAAGACTTTCAGAGAGGTTATTCAAAGTCAGCATTGGGCTCTTATAAAGCCCACATGTGATAAATGAATTTCAAATCACTCTTGGTCTTCCATAAATACGGCCTTTTGTTAGGTTTGCTCTCTGGAAGTGATATTCTCTACCAATAATGTTTAGGCCACTGTGGAGAAAATGTATTTTGGACACACGACTGCGAAAGAAATGTAAATATAAGAAAATCATTCAGTCATACCCACCCTTCCACACATAAGAATGTGGGCCAGCATGTGCGGATCCCCAAATCCATTAAACACAAAACAAACAGGTCTTTAAATAGCATTACAGCATGACATCAGCAAATTTCCTTTTTTTTTTCTGTTGAATAAGCTATTAAAAGCACTATATCATGACTGCACATTGACTTATTATTGCTTCAAGTCAAGACTGCCTCATCATTAAACTTCCCCTGAAAGAAGTCCTTGGTCATTTAATCAAACTAGGAGTTGCCTTCCTCTACCAGCCTTGTTCTGACTTGACAGCAAAGTTTAAAGTTTATTAGAATTTGTCCTTTCTCCTCAGGGAAACACAGGTAATGAGGAACCTGAAACTCTAATTTCAAGTAGCCCAAACCACAGGGACATAAAGTCCCTGACTTTACCATAGTTTTGATCACTGTTACTGCTATTCTTTTCTTATTGTATCAGTGAAAAACGCAGAAACAAATGTTTTTGTTTTAGGTGAACAATGAGCCTTGATAATTATCTCCTTGTCTTTCAAATGGTGATATTCAAGCTTGCATAAATTCCCTCTTTTTTATTTTTTGTTTTTTTCCTAGACATTATTTCTTTTTGTAGCCCTGGCTGTCCTGGAACTCATTCTCTAGACCAGACTGACCTGGAATTCATAGAGATCCACTTATCTCTGCCTCCTGAGTGCTGGGATTAAAGGTGTATGCCACTATTCCCCGGCAACTCCTTTTATCCTCTCTGTTTTCCTTTCCTTACATTTTATACTAAATTGTAGTATGATTACAGTTTCGCCTCCAGATATTTTCCACCTTCCCTCCCATTCAAATCTGCACTTTTTCTGTCTTTCCTTAGAAAATAGGCATATAAAGAATTATAATAAAATAAATTAAAGCAAACCAAACAAACTGAAATAGGAGGACACTTCTCAATGATGACTGACCAAGATGATTATAGATCCATGTCTAATATAGCAGAATATTGTTAGGAGTCCATCTGGTCCTTTCTCAAGACACTAATATCTGGTTTTCTTCTAGGTCCCTGGCCTATCCGGTCTCTAGTTTTTGGCCATGATGGTAAGGACTGATTTTGTATCAGGAAGAGGGCCTTAAATCAGATATAGATTGGTTACTCCCACAAGCTTTGTACCACTATTGTACTAGCTCATCTTACAGGCAGATATCATTGTGGAGCTAAGAGTTTGTAGCTGGGTTGGTGTTTACCTTTCTCTTTTAGTAGCATGCACCACTCTCTGGCCAACAACATCTAGATGTGACCTAGACTAGATAACAGAACCAAAAAAAAAAAATCACAAGGTTCTGTTTTAAACCTCATGTCCCTTTTACTAAAAAGTGGGTCAGCATCATATGGGATCTTTGGTGGTCAGCTTGAAAAGATTCTACCTGAGATCTTCCAAATAGTATACATTATGTTCTTTATGCATTGATTATACTTATGATGAGTCTGTTATTATTATCATGTGCTCAGTGTAAGATGATAACTAATTATATTCTCAAAGAATAATAAAATAAAGCCTTAGAGTTAGTCTCAGTTACTGCCTTTATTAGCTACAATGGGCATATTGTCAATTTTGGAAATCCTTCATTTGGTCTCACATATAACCTGCTTTCCTATTTCCATGACTGTAGTGTTTATGATTCCTTTTTACTAGTCCTGATTAGGCAATGGCATAGGATGGTTCCCTTTGACAGTTAATATAGTAGATGGTTGCATTCGTCGCTTCCTTCATTATTGTCACAATATATCTACCTAAGAAATTTAAAGAATTGGTTTATTTTGTTTTACAGTGTGCAGGGAAATACATCATGATAGTGAGGAAATGGCAGGTAGAATAGAGGGAAGTTGGTCACATTACTCTCCCGGACATGAACAAAAGAGTGATGAATACTGGTACTAAATTGACATTTTGTTATTCATCTAGTCATGGACTCCAGTCTGTGAAATGAAACTACTCACAATTAGGATTTAGCCACCTCATTAACTTTATATATATATAAAGTTAATATATATATATATTCCTACATAGACATGTCCAGAAACATTTTAATCTGGTGATTCTATTCCAATGAAGGTATATTTACTGGATATGAAGGTCTTCATGAATCCTAGAAGATTCCCTTTTCAAATATCATTGTAATGCATCCTCCCCATACTTCTGTTTTTTATTTTCTAATATTTTTTCTTCAGAATTTATCATCAGCAAGCTAAGCCATTTTACATTATCCAAAAATGTATGCTATCGTTTTTTTAAAAAACTCTTCTTTTTGGATATAGAAGATTGAAGAGTTTCCTTACCAAATCATTTTTTCATTGTTTACTGAGGTTGCTAACCTAAGACTTTTGTAACTCTATTTTGGACATTAGCACTTTGGTAGTTTTTACTTAGTTAATTTTGATATGATGCCTCTGTGAGAATACTGTACCAAATAAGAAGAAATCTACTTTTCAATAATGCAGCATTCTTGATGGTTGAGCAACTTGCTTCTTGCAAACCAAATAGTGTCAGGAGTCTTTTCTCATCCTGGGAAGAAAGATGATTCATCTTCACTAGAATGTAGACTAATCATGCATGTAAGTTATCTTTCCAGCCCATCGCATGGCTGCCAGATCCTCTTCCATGGGCTTAAAGAATGCTAGATTTACTTACATGTCATTTCCACGCAATGATGCCTTTGGCAAATAGATTGTTTCAACAATAACATGAGATAGTGAGCTCACAGCCAAACATGAGTGTAGCTTATTATGTTAGAGTACCACTGGCATAAACCACTAGTAGAAAGACCAATTAAAGACTCAGAATGCATCAATGTGTGAATGACATCTTGGGAAGTTTGAACACTACGTCAGGATATATTCACTATATTCACTGAAACATAATTTATGAGGCTGTATTTCCATTTACTACAACTGAAATTCTGATAACCACAGCAGAAAAATTGGATGACTCTTACCTTGTTTATAGGAGGCTACTTACGTTATATACATTTCCTATACTTCCAGACTAAGATTTGATTGGTTGGAAGTCATGGAGGAAACTGTATACCCGGGTTTTATTCTCATTTTTAATATTGATGGACAAAATAGCCAGGAAAAGACTTAATAAAAGGATAAGATAATCAACCCCAATTCTTGTGAGCAGCTGAGGCTGAAGGTCTATTTCAACATGGTAGCATATGGAAATTAAAATGAAAAGCAAAAGATCCTCTTCTGTGTTATTTATTTTTGTCATGACTAGTGGTAACAACGAATGTAGAATTTCATAAACCATAGGATTAGGATTACAAAAAGTAAAATCTTGGGGATTTATATCTTTGGCAACTAGGTACCTAATCCACAAGACAATAATGCTGATCATT
The DNA here is from genome assembly GCA_004026605.1 of Ondatra zibethicus. NCBI lineage: Eukaryota > Metazoa > Chordata > Mammalia > Rodentia > Cricetidae > Ondatra > Ondatra zibethicus. The sequence continues at coordinate 103,354 of PVIU01002468.1, read as the reverse complement.
TAAAATGGTCATCATAGGGAAGGATTGCTCCATGAGTGAAATCAGAATTTTATGAGCACATCATCTGGTTTCCACATCAGGTTTTTGTTGACATGGATATCTACATATCTGTCACAGGCCCAAATTTGTGAAACTAAACATTACCTGAGTAATCTTCAAAGAGATAAATATGTTATCCAACATCAGAGACATCATTGTTACACTGACTGATATACTGACTGGCTAATTAACTGAATGTATATGTATGTGGGGGATACACAGCAATATATGTATGAAGGTCAAAAGACAATTTGTAGAAGTCAGTTATCTTTTTATACTATGTGGGTTTTGAGGATTGAACTCATGCCATGAGGTTTGGCATCAAGTACTTTTGCCTGTTAAACCACCTTGCCAGTCCTTAGATGAGTAACTTTGAGCAGCAATATATATTCTCTTTGGAAGGACTGCTGAAACACACCTGACCACAGTGGACTTCATTGCTGCTGCTTCTTATTTCAGCCTTCATTGTGCAGTGAATTAACTCTCACATAATGTATCATACACAAGTCTTTTGTCTCAGGCTATGTAACTTAAAGGAGCCTGGAGTGGCGAAAGAGGGTTATATGTGTAATGAGTCACATGCTTATGACTGGTGAGAAGAATAAGTGTATTTTCTCTATTGGAGAAGTAGGAATAAAACCATAGGTATACAGGGGTCTTTTATGGAAGGAACTTCCCTCAAAGAATAATTTGGTGTATTATATGCTATGACAATAACAATGTGAAACTGTTACCACTGGAAACTATCAAACTCTTCTACAAATTCTTGTTTATATCAAAAATCTTCTTCAATGAGAAACAGTTACAGCCATGTTGACACGGAAGCTGTCATGCACCAGTATGCTATATATAATCATTTGGCTTTTCTTCTAAGAACTGGTCATTGAAAGCCCTTCATGAATCCATAAACATAAGTTGAAGACAAGTTGACAGCACAGTAGAGCTAGTCTCAGGCAATGCGTGTCCCTTGGAGTTTTTCAAGTCTAACATAAAATATGCTGTAATCTCAGAATAAGGGATTGTTTCTACACATTCCAAATTTTACATATAGTTAGAACATAAATTGAACAGCTAGTGATTACTAGCTCATCTTTAAAGTTAGAAATAAAAAACATTTATAATAAAATTATATTCAACATATCCATATATAATTGTATTGTAAAAAAAAATACATGTTTGCTATAACGCTACACTAAAACTAGTGTGTTGAATTGGGGACACCAACAAATATGAACAACACATGGTGATGAATAGAATTCTTCAAATACCCAATTTGGTTCATTAAAAACAAACTAATGAAAAAGCTCCCTATTATTTATATTTGTAATTTCACTGCTATAATGTAAAGCACAGTTAAATATGCCTCTAATTTTTCATTACATTTGGTTTTTGAAGGATGAAATGAGTTCAAAAGAGAGAATGTTAGAATCAAGAAGCTTGCCAGGCAGTGGTGGCGCATGCCGTAATCCCAGCACTCGGGAGGCAGAGGCAGGCGGATCTCTGTGAGTTTGAGGCCAGCCTGGTCTACAAGAGCTAGTTCCAGGACAGGCACCAAAGCTCCAAAGCTCCAGAGAAACCCTGTCTCGAAAATAAAAACAAAACAAAACAAAACAAAAAAACCGAATCAAGAAGCTTAATATAAGGGAACATGATTCAGGCCATGCTAGCAAAGCTTACTTGTGAACCTGACTATCTTGGTCCAGAAATTTTATTACAGATTGCCTATTGGTAAAATACCATAAAAGAGAGAGGTTTGAGATAATATGAGATTTTATTGAAGTGCATACACTTCAGTTTTCCTTGGAAAGAATAAATAAACACATGACCAACATTGATCATGATAATGTAGTCGAATCCACTCACATTGGAGATTTGAGGAGGTGCAAAAATAAGCAAGTGGAAAACTCTCCCTTCATAGTGATAGTGGTTCTTTGTGGTCTCAGAAGGCATAGTAAGATTACAGTCAGTAGGTTTGTGCATTAAGGCTACACAAACAAATCATAACATGGCCCCTTGATTCAGAACGTGAGTATAAATTAGTTAGCATTATGCCTGACACCTGAATTAAATTTTCTTTCTTGATAGTTTACTCTAATTATCACTGTGATGTCGATAGAATTATAGCCTTCCATTTATTTCTGGTGCCTAGACTAGAATTTCACACCAAAAAAGTACTCTTTAGATGTATTCAAAATCTAAAATGAAAGATTTCACCAATGAATTCAAGTTACCATTCAACTTAATAAAAGATATATGAGAAAAGTAACATTTATTTCTTTTTCTCAATCCATGCAAAAGAAGTGGGGCTCTGCTTCTTTTTATTGTTTCTTAAATCCAACATCTTCAAGCACAGGCATGTTCTTTACCTCATCCATAATATCTATGTAAGGCTCCCCAAAGATAATTAGTTCACAAGAATTAAAGTACTGGGAGATTATCAATGGATCTACATAGAGTTGATCTTAATTTATATTGTGAGCAAAGATTGGCTTTCAGCTTTTCAGAGTATTTCATTCAAAAAATACATTAAACTATCAAATTTCTAGGTAATTTTTTTTCAGTTCAAAAACAGAATGGATGTATTTTTTAAATCTCTTTCCTTTGATTACCAGTTTAGAGAAAAATTTAAGAAAACATGATTGCAAATGACAAAGGGACAATTTCTACCTTTATTTGTTATTCTTGAAAGATTGATTAGTTTGCCTAATGCACTGCAATATTGTCTCTTCAAATCATAGTAATGACATAAATGTTTGTTTTAAACATCAAAACAACCACTGAGTCCACTGTTAATATGAAGTACTAAGGAAAGCGAAAAGCAATCTCAAAAAAATTAAGAAAATAACGCAGTTCAGTTTTCTCGCCAAATATTAAAAACGGCTATATCTATTTTAAGAGTAAAAGAATGCCCCAAACATAAAAAAAAATAATTCTGCTTGGTGTCATGTGGATCTTCTTTATTCCTTATTCAGAAGTTTTAAAGATGTGGAGACAAAAACATGTTCATAGCAGAAATACTAAGGATATTTATTACTTGCCTTTCTTCTCTCGACCCTGGTGCTGATTTGTGCTGGGCACTCTGGTTTGCTTTTTGGACAATGTCATGTGCTCTGTGCTGGACATTATATTAATTTTTCCCGAAGGCCCTAGAAAAGGTCCTATGTGTGATGATCATCAGATAACCTCAGCATTGTGAGGTCAGTTCTCCAAACAATTCATTTCTTGTACTGTGTGTGTTAAGCAATGATTTGTATTACATATTTGCTTAATAGTTGGAAGAAATCTTGAGAGAAATAACAGTGAAATTGGCCACTTCTTTCTCTAACAAAACTACATATTAATTTTATCAGATCTCAATTTTGAAAGTAGGATGACAACTTTTATTTTCATAAATTTAAGTAATTATATTTTATATAATTTAGAATATTAAATATTAATAAGTGGCTTCCTATAGGATACTAGAAAAAGAAAACTAAGTCAGAAATGTTGTAAAAAAGGGTATAATTTACCTATGGATTAAAAACACTACTAAGATAATAATATTAATATTTAAAAAAAACTAATTTCTATCAAACATTTTCTTATCCATAAAAGAAAGATAATGACTTTTATATGCCTAAATTCTTATACCAGTGATTTATTGCCTTTTGCATCTTAATTAGAATCTGAAAGTATTGAATTCTTATACCAATGATTCATTGCTTTTTGTTTCATAACTATTAGAATCTGAAAGTATTAAATTAAGGAAATTCATTCCTGTTTAATCCTGTAATGATCCGAAATCCAGTTTTTAAATTGCACTGTGTGTGTGTGTGTTTGTGTGTGTGTGTGTATGTGTGTGTGTGTGTATGTTTGCGTGTATATACATACATATATACATAGTGGTTTGAAAGAAAATGGCCCCAAAGGAAGTGGCAGTATTAAGAGGTGTGGCCTTGTTAGAGTAGGTAGGGTCTTGTTCAAGGAAGTGTGTTACTGTGGAGGCAGGCATTGAGGTCTCATAAATGCTCAAGATACCACTGAGCATCTCAGACTACTTCCTGTTGCATACAAGATGTAGGACTCTCAGCTCCTTCTTCAGCACCATAACTACCTGCGTACTGCCATGTCCCACCATTATGATAATGGACTAAAACCACTGAACTGTAAGCTACCCCAACTCAATGTTTTCCTTTATAAAAGTTGTCATAGTTATGGTCATGGTGTCTCTTCAGAGCAATAGAAGCCTTAAGGCATAACTGTACTACAATATTAGGTAACAACGAGGGAAACAATAATACAAATAAAATTAAATTCACATATGGAAATTTCAACTGAATAAAAAACAGACACAAGATGAAATGAAACAGAAAAAATCAGATTAGTTTTATCTGTCTATGTGCAAAAATTGAAATATCAAAGCTTTCAGGATGAAGACTTCTAGATTAGCTCTTTTCATTGATGTATTTTAGTGAACAATTGAGAAGGATTAATATCTTTAGTATACATGCTTCTTTGGAAAACAGATCTGTTTGACTTGGTATTACAGCTTTCCAAAGACTGTACAAGTCTAAAATTAAACAAATACAGAGTGAAGCAAACACACATTTGTTTGTTATTAAAACATTAAAGCATCTTTTTAAATATATTTTCTCTTTCTTTCTATAGAATAAAATTGGGTTTACAATCTTTTGGCATGCTTTATTTGGTAGACACAAAACTGATAGAGAAGAAATTAAAAATTGCAAATGCTTTATAAAAATATATTCTGTGTAAACTTATCTTTTTCTGCTGTATTAAGCACTGTGTATATGGAACTGCAAGCCTACATTAAATTATTAACACACAGCAACAACTAGATGCTCACCATATTGAAGAATCAACCAGTCCTTGGAATTCTCCTGTATTTGTTGTAAAGAATAAATCTGATAAATAAAGAATGGTGACAGATCTAAGAGCTGTTAATAAAGTAATTCAACCTATGGCCTCGCTACAATCTGGAATCCCTCAGCTTTCTCTATTACCCAGAACTCACGAGGCAGAGAAAGGCAGATATCTATGACTTTGAAACCAGCCTGGTCTACAAGAGAGATAGTTTGAGGAAGAGGAAGGTTCCAAAAGGTTCCAAAGCTAAAGAGAAACTCTGTCTCGAAAAACCAAAAAAAAAAAAAAAAAAAAAAAAAAAAAAAAAAAAAAAAAAAAAAAAAAAAAAAAAAAAGAATCAGGCACTCTGGGTTATTGCTCCATGTGTTAAAATACTAAACCTTAAAAAAAAAAAATTTCTGTTGAAATAGTTTCTAGGCATACATATTTGTGAGATGATATATTTTCACCCAGATGATGTGAATCATCAAAGGTTAGAAATTGCATTAAAATATTTAATTCTTGATACAGTTCCAAACAATTTGCTTCCAGATTCCCTGTCTTGGTAGCATCAGTGCTTAGTTTACATTTCACTTGTTCCCAAGCAGAAAACTAAACTTTAAGCATGAATCCAAGCTACCACAGTGTATGCTTCATGCAGACAACTTGTCCATGAGTTGTGAGCACTAACTTTGTCTCCAACCATTTTTGAGGAAAAAAAAAATACTTCTTGTTTCTGCTCAAACTGAAGGCTATTTCTGTTATGCTCATACTTTATATTGCTTTGTTCTTTGAAATTAGCTAAAGAAATGGTAACCAATTTTTATTTGAATATTTATCCATTTTAAAAAAGAAGCCATTATAAATTCTGTTCTTAATTATAAAAATGTGTTGATAAATGGTAAGAATTTTATTAGAAAAACATTTTGCTTTCAAGTAAAATGAGTTATATTTCTTGAGCTATGCTTTATAAAATTAATGAAGATCATGCAATTCTGAAAGTATGATGTGCCTTCAAAGTCCAGGTAGTACTGTGGAACATATCCAGGTTTGCTGTATTTTATAAATACCACGTATATATTGAATTTGTAAGAACTTCAATTATTGATGTTGTGATATTATTTTCTACTCATATTTAAACTGTACTAATTGAATATCTAATTATATCATGAATTAATTATGTATAGTCAATATTAACTTATATATAACTAATTTAATTTGTTTTTAATTTAGATGTGCCTTCTGCATCTAAATGTAACTGAGATTTGATTGTCAGATACTTTTCCTTGCCAAGCTTTTGAAATCAATAATTTAAATAACTTACCAAATGAATTGAGAAGTTTCCCTCTTATATATACTATATACAATTCTGTTTTATAACTGAACTTATTTATTCTTTAACTATTTGTTATTTCAGTTCATTTTATATTGAGTTTTTAAATCATTCACTTCGCAAATGTACATTACTGTTCCAATTTTTCTACACATTAGATGGGAAATTTTAAACAAAACAATATTTCTGCACTTAAAGTTTATAATATGTGTTTCTATTTTTCTAGAATTTTAATTAATTCAATACCATAAGAGACAACTATATATTTGTGGACAGAGGCTGCTCATTTGTTTCCTAAATACTCAGACCTGAATGATCACACAGAAACTATATTAATTACAACAATGTTTAGTCAAACACTCAGGTATATTTCTAGCTAGCTCTATATCTTGAATTAACACATTTCTATTAATTTGTGTTTCACCACAAGGTTGTGGCCTACTGGTAAGGAAATGTTTCTGAGTCTTTCTCCTTCAGCAACTACATGGTGTCTTCTTGACTTCACCAACCTCTGCTCAGATTTCCCACTGACTCTGCTCTGCTAAGTTATTGGTCAAACCAGCTTTATTCATTATCCAATGGGAATAAAATATAGTCACAGAATACACAGGGGAATCCAACACCATATATTAAAGGTTATGGCCTAATATATCAGGGTAAGTTATACCTAATAGCATCCTTTCTAATTTGTCAAAATCATATTTAGGTTCATTAGATATTTGTCGTGTCAAGCATAAGGGAGTTTAGCAGCAACCCATGATGCGCTTCACTCCTTGCAAAAGACATCTGACAACTGTCTTCCATCACTGAATTATGTTAGATAACTGTATGTTGGTCCTGATAGGAGTAAGAAACTTGATGTTCACTAAAAAAGAAAAACTTTCTGCAATATGTCCTTCTCTCTATGTCCTTAAAGAACCCATGACTACTGATCACCATACCCTCAACCAACAGAAATAGCTTCCTCTATGGCTGGGAAGTTTTAGTACTTCTATTCAGAAACTGAAATAAAATATCATCTCAAAGCAATTTCATCTTTAATTATAACCATGTTGGCGATTAAAAATTTACTTATGTATTTACTTTTTAAATTAGCAGTGACTGTAATACCACTTACAAAACCCTTTGAATTGATTTTGGTGGTACAAGTTGACAATGCTTATTTATACAAATAAGTGTCACTTTGCCTTGATTTTCAATAGACATGGTGATGAAAACCCTCATATTCATTAGATTTCAATACTTCTCTCATTGTTTTTCATTCTCTATGTTAAACTGAATAATACAATCTGGACATTTTACTGATTACAGTGTTCTATTTCATTAAATACTAAGTTTAAATATGGTTAAATATATACTCTGTGTACAAACTAAAGCCAAATGAATCTTGACTTTTTTGTGCTGTGCTTGGTAGAACCTGATTATGTCATTCCTCTGAGGAGCAGATTGTTATAATTTTCTTCTTCTCTTTGTTAAACTTTGATAACTCTCTGCTTTGACAGATAACCAAGCTGTAGACTACGCTCAGCAAGAGATGAATGCTTCATGAGAACACTCTGAAGTAACAGTTATTATCTGTTATTGAGGGGAGCCAATGCAGAAGTTCAAGATGAAACCTGTAAGATGAAAACTGAAGCTGAGACATAGCAGAAAGCTTCCCCCTCCTTGGTCAGGTATCTTTCTGATTTAGCCCAGGGGTACCTTCTCTGAGGTGACAGCTCCCAAAATGAGCTGGGCCATACAACATTAACTATTATCGATGATTATCTATTAACAACCTATATTTCTTAATTATAAATTACATTTTAAAATGAACTACACAATCACGATACCTTAATCAAGATCAGAAATACATATACATATAACAAAATTGATCTTAAATTTGTATCCATAAATCAAGATTTAAACCAATGCAAATTATTCATATCTATATCATATCCCCCTTTAAATGTAAAAGAACATTTATAAACAATATTTAGGAATATGGGTGTAGTTTTTTCTCTCCAAACTTCTTCCTGCTGTATGGGGGCATTGTCAATCAGGTCTTTCATGGTGTCTCCTGTGTGCCAGGTTCATCTAAGATGGCAGTTGAGTGAAGTAATTTTCTGAAGTTGTTCATGGTTACCTTTTAGGAGGGTGTGGTCTATCATACCATATTGGTCTAGAAGGAATCCACAGGGTCTCATCTTCTGTGAAAACAAAAGAAGAACTTCTTTTCCAAAGCATCATATCCTTAGACCCAAATTTTGAAGTCATAATACCTTTAGAACATATAGGTTGGTTTAGTTTGGAAGCCCATACAATGAAAAGTCTCTCTGTACTTAGCTCCTTCAGTCAAAAAACTTAAAGAAAACACAATAAAATACATAATCCAGACATTCTGTGAATTTTCCATTTTTACATGGCTTATTTTTACTCTATCACTTTACTCTCTCTCTTTAAAGACTTTACCCTTTTTTTAAAGTCTCTCTCTATACTCTTTATTTATTTTCTCTTTTAAGCCTACTACGTGCCTTCATTCAACAGTGTGACCCATTTAGAGTCTTTTATGTCTGAATCTGTCATATTGCATTGCCCTTAATTTTCTACTGTCTTGAAGAGCTTTTAAAATGTTAATCAGCTTGGTTGCAGCTGCTCTGGATGTTGGCTCCACCTCTCTCCAATTTCAAAATGGTGGACGTACCATTTTTGCTAGCTCTGGGGCTGCCAGGCAAGAGCTGCACTCAGCAGTCCAACCCAGAGAATGAGCGTGCAACATATAAACACTTTTTATCTGAGTTACATCCAAATCTGCCATGCGGAGCACTGCGCAGCCTGGAAACATCTCTTTGTATGGCTGCAGAGATCCGCCATGCTCTCCCACCGGTGCACGCCTAGTAGAACTGATCGTGCTGCCTGCCCAGGCAGGCGCCAAACCACAGGCATGGTCTCAGTTACTTTGTTCCTGACCCCGAGTGGGCACACAAACATATGGGTCCCACAAATGCTCCATAGCCAGAGTTTGCAGCAGCAGCAAGGCACAGGAAGCCTAGTTTTAAAATGCTGCGGCTTTTTTTCTCCTGCTACAGCTGAATCAGGAAAATCTCTCTTAAAGGAGCTGTGGCATGCCACCAGCTGTACTAAACTCTATATTTGTGTCTACAATTCCTTTTTAAACCCTCTCAGGTTTTACGTGGAGTCAGTGTACCATGTTGGGCAGCCAATTTGTAGTGAGCGGCATAGGCCACGTTCCCGGTGCCCAGCTAGTTAACCCCTGAAATAATTACACAGAAACTGTATTCATTTAAAATACTGCCTAGCCCATTAGTTCTAACCTCTTCTTGGCTAACTCTTACATATTCGTTTAACCCATTTCTAATAGTCTGTATGTCACCACGAGGTTGTGACTTACTGGGAAAGATTCCTAACCAGCGTCCGTCTCAGACAGGAGAAACATGGTGTCTGCCACACTGTCTTCTTTCCAGCATTCTGTTCTGTCTACTCTGCCCACTTAAGGCCTGCCCTATCAAAGGCCAAGGCAGTCTCTTTATTCAACCAATGAAAGCAACACACAAACAGAAGGACCTCCTATACCACTTTGCCAAGCATATTTACTATACGTAAGATTTTTTACATAGAATCTTCAAGGTCTCTCATGTACACAATCATATCATCTGCGAATAAGGGTACATTGGGTTCTTCTTCAGCTATCTGTATTCCTTTTTATTTCCTTCTCTTGTCTGATTGCTCTAAGATTTCAGGCAGCATGTTAAATAGGAGTAGATACTTATCTTTTGTTTTTTGTCTTATTGGGAATGCTTTGATTTTTTTCAATTTACCATGACATTATTTGTAGTTTTATCACACACATTATTATATCAGTGTATGATCTCCCCTTTCCTAGTTTCCGTATGGATTTTATTATAAAATAAAATGACTTTTATAATATATCTATTGTAATTATCATGTAATTTCATTCTTTTTGTCTATTATATAATGGGTCAAATTTAGATTAATGTATGTCTGATCATTCTCTTCCAATTTTTTGTGGCTTATCAATCTAATCATAAACTTGGGATACCGGTTCACCCATTATTGCTCTGTTGTGAATAATCTCTATTTTATACTTAGTAGTATTTTTATGAAATTAGCTACATTTCCATTGCAAATGTGTTTAGAATTGTAATGTCCTCTTAACAGATTGTATACTTAGAAGCAAGTAATCCTTTGCTCATTTGATTTGATTTGAAATCTATTTTGACAAACATTAAAATATGTTGTGAAGGCATTTGTTCTGACTTAAATCATTCCATTCTGCAGGTGTGGAATATAGAGAGTGAATTAAGGCTCTTGAGACTTAGAAAGTAAATCGACTTCATGCTTCAGAAGTGTATGAAACCTGTAAAATTTACAAGGCCCTATTGCAAGGGCTTAGAAGCAATAAATAACTACTGATGGGGAAGAATGACCAGTCATGATGCTTAGAGAAGACTGTCCAATTTATTTAGTTACATGTAAATCCCATACAAAGCTCTAGGTTTGCAGATTTTGTGAGTCATCAACCATATTCTTGTGGATTTTTCAATAATGCAGCCTCAATTGAATCATTCCTGATACCACATTCAATTGCTTATCACTAATCCTGAATGTAAAGCTCACTAACCAAATTGGACTTTTTTGGTTTTAGCACTATATTCTGTCCTCAGTTCAATATATAGGTTTGTATATTTGTTTGTGCTTTATCTCCAAAGAAAAGACTCTCATACAAAATGTCAATGACTGTTTGATTCTTGGTTCATTTTTTGTTAGAATATATTTTCTATGCTTTAGCTGTAAAGTAGTATCCTACATTGATCATGATATATATCTCTTAGAGACATAAAAGATAAGGTCTTCTTTATCCAATTTAACCTGTTACTCTGTCTTTTTATCGAAGAAATGTGACTATAAATATTTATTATTGAAAATGTGTATTGAAATTTGTCATTTTTGTACTCTTTTTCTAATTTTGCAATCTTTTGTGACAAAGAGTAAATAACTTCGGAGTAAAGTTATTCTTCTCAACTATTATTAGCAACAAATATTAACATTATTTGTTATTTTCCCTTCTATCCACTTGGATTTTTTTTTAACTTCAATCACTGAAAAGTAAATATATCACAATTTTATTATACTTGCTAATTTTTAGTTTTTAATATAATCTTTGTGTTCCAATTATTTATTTTTCCATAAACAAGTATGAATGTTTAATCAGAACATCTGACATTGGAGAACTCTCTTAGAATTTAAGAGCAGAATTTAAGCTTCTTGTGCTTAAATAATACTTATGTTCTGTTCTATGCATCTAAAAAGCAGTTCACAAACAGTAGTAATAGAAAATTTCACATGATAAACCAGTTTCTTTTACATCTGTGGCCAACAGGCACCCACTAGGAACACATATACATATTCTGTCAAAACATTCAAACTCAAAAACTAAAATAAATACATTTAAAAATGAAATATACAAGCCTTTCTTGACTGTAACAATTTAAACACTGTCCTTAGATAATGAAAGATGAGCATGTGAACATTGTGAATAAATGTGTATGACTGTTTAACTTATTAACCAAGTGTATTCTCATCTTCCTCACTTAGTTTTAGCCCCAGTTCTTTCATTAAATATTATCCTTCGTTTGGACCCACAGGTAAGATTCTCAACTCATTGCATGCATAGTTATCATTATTAAGATTTCAGCTAAAGATCACTTGTCTTGAAGTTTTTCTTACATTTACTGCTTGAAAGACCTTTTCTTGCTGAAAGTCAAACAGCAACTTGTAGCTTCTATTTATCCATTGTGATTTTTATCTGTCATACACTGTTTAACTTTCACTTACTGCCAATGACTTTATTTAAATACTCACTCTTGTAGGGCCAGATTTCTTGTTTATGTAACACATTACTGTAGCAAAAGCACTTATAATGCATATATTTTAAGGACAATTTTTTAATTAAGTATGACAGAGACAGTTATTCACAACTGCATTTATTGGTGGTTTGAAATAAAACATCAGGAGAAAAGAGAAAGAAGGCAGGAGGAAGGGAACTAGCTGGAGATACAAAGGTTGAGGATAAAATGTTCATTATCTAAAGAAAAATTACACACATATTTCAATATCATCAAGGAAAAGATGTGTACAAACAAATAATGTTCTCCAGAGACACTGTATTATTTATAATAACGTGATGGTCCCTGTGAAATGTAAAAACAGTACTACAGGATTTTATAAATTAAAATTAAACAACAATTCATACAGTAAGTGAATCATAAACGTTAACTCATTAGAAAACATGAAATTGGAAGTGATGAACATATGTGATGTTGAGGTGCAGCTTTCTGTGAGAATATGCCTGGGGAAGCAGCAGCTAAGGGTTTCCTGTACTGTTCTTAGCTATACAATCCCTGACCCTTGTTAAACCTCTACAGGTCTCTGTGCCATGACTTGTTTGAGATGAAAATTGTTTTCTGTAACATTTGTTTCAAGGATATACTATGTAATACACTCACTCTAAGACCCTAAAATGGTGAGTGTTCTTAGGAATTTTGAAGCAGGAAGAACCTGGTGCTGCTTCTATCATCAGCTACACTCCAGGTGTTCCTGCTCCATCATTGTCACCCTCATCAAGAGAACGAGTGGCTGTAGAGTAAGTTGCCTTTCTCAGCATTGGAAACAATGCTCACATTCTCACACAAACCAGATAAAACGAAGAAAAGAAAATGTACACATGTTTACATTGTCAACATGTAATAGCTCTGGTGAAAACCAAGAAAGTTAAAGAATATGTGGATTGGAGAACTGTCCATTTTTACTGCTCAGTTTGGCCCACAACTTTAAAGATTACTTTGGAATGAAGTTTTAATAAGTTTTAAAAATGTTTTCACATTTTTCCATTTGATCCATGACTTACAAAGATGTTCTTTACTAGGAAATTGGTTTTATCTAGATTACAGTAAAGAAGACTTTTTAAAATTGAAAAGAGTTTTTTTTTTCATACAATATATTCTGGCTATGGTTTTCATTCCCCCAACTCTTCTCAGATCCTCCCTGACTCCCCATCAACCCAAATCCATACCTTAAGGTGACTTTTTAAATGGAATTTTTATTTATTCAATCCATCACTATTTTCAGTAAAATAATATCTTAAAGAAGAGATTCTTGGTTTCCATGATTTTGCCTTAGTTGATTTCACTATTTCATGTGATATATATCTCTACTTTAGAGGCATCTTCAGTGTTCTTCAGACTTGCCCCTGCCAAATACCTATTCACCAGGCACATTCTGATTGTAATCTTTGAAGGAGTATCCCCAATTTTCAAATGCAACCAAGCATACTGAAACATTTTAATGCCCTTTGTACAGACTCCATCTTGCTTTTAAAAACTTTTGTTCAATAATTCCATATATTTATTTAATAGATATTAGTCATTTCACTTCCAATCCTTCTCTATTTTTTCTTTCTTTCTTAGGAACCCATGTTTTCAACAAATGCTCTCCTTTACTTTCAAGAATTTTTCATGTGTGTGTTCTACTGAATTTAATTAAGAGTTTCTTATCCTAAAATGGAGCACATATTCATTCTAGAAAGTGATCAACTTTATATGATATTTTTATTCAAATACATCATGTACTTTGATGACATTAATCCTCATTACTCAGTTGTCCTTTCCTCCACAAACTCCTTTCTTCTTCCCAAATGTTCTCATACTTACTTTTGTACTATTGCATCTCTCTCTCTCTCTCTCTCTCTCTCTCTCTCTCTCTCTCTCTCTCTCTCTCTCTCTCTCACACACACACACACACACACACACACACACACACGGGGAAGGTGGAGAAAGAGGGAGATAGACTATGTTGATTTAGTTAAAACTTTTGTAGAAATTTTACATTGACCAGTTTACTCACAAAAAATTATTAGACACAATAAAATATGGACTTTAAATCAATAATAAATTATGGACTTCAAAGAAATGAAAGTTGGATTTGAATGCAAGTTCTGTCACTTAATAATTTCTCAACTTTAGGATGACTTATGCTTTATAAACTTCTGTTCTTCAATTGTCATGTTGGTTTAATAATAACCACTGTCTTGTATCTTGGTATTGTGGAAATGAACTAGTAAGAGACACTGAAACATAAAGGCAACAGAGAATGAGGGACTTATATTCTCTTTTAACCTTGTTTGTACATGAGTAGGTGGCAGACCTATTCCACCAATTCCACAATGGGTCTTGACTTTAACTTGGGAAAAAAGAAGGTGCATATCACGTGTAGATCACAGCTGGTTCTCTTGTGAAGGGGTGGAGAGTGACATATTAATTGCTAAGCATCCTAGCTATCTAAATAAAGTCAGATAAGGGCAGCTTTTTTCCTTTATAGATCAATAGTAGTATAAAATTTACCAGTAGACATCTGGATTTTACAGTTGAAATTCTAACTTTAAACTGCATAAAAAAATTATGGCTTCTGAATAGCATCCAGATTGTTAGGGCTACCAGCATAGGAAATATTAGAGATGGTATTTCGACTTCTACATGTAGTGATGTTTTTATCTCTTTTCCTGAACAGCAGTGAAAGCAGGGGGCAACAGTGTTAACAATAGTTTATTTATAACACATTTTCAGTGTGCTCGAAGTTGTGCTAGGTATTTCAAGAGGTTTTACAATTCATTAAACTTTTGGGATATTATTACATCATTTTAACAAATTTATACAATGAGGCATATGTAAATTCAATACCTGTCCAAAATTCACATGGGTAAAAACTTATGGAGATGAGTTTTAAAGCATATCCACTTGGCACGAAATTGTTTCCTATTGGATGTTACTTCCCAGGAAAGGCTTGGGGACTTAGAATGGAGATTCATATTAGGAAAGAGGAGAGACAGACTGTCAACACCAGGCTGAGTTGTTTCTGTATACATTTTTATTGAAAAATTACTGAAAGCACAGTAATTTTATTTGTATTGATTTGTATCATTATGCAAGCTGTTTTTCAAGAAAACAATGCAAGATCAACTTTTCTTTTAAAATATTTTAAAATAATAGTTGGGTACTGATATACCATTTATGGCTGTTCAGATACAAGGCAGATGTTTTCTGTGTAGAATGGTGCTTGGTGGAGAATGTGGGGGTGGGAAGCGAATCTGATGTATTTAGTAATTTATCATTCTTATATAAAACAATTTTTTCTAAATAGTGTAGTGAAGAAAATTTTATCTTAAGATTCAGAAAGCACTTTATACTTTATCTCAAAATGATCTGTCTAAAAGCATTGTCTTCCATGTCCGAAAAAAGATGAATAAAATAGCCAGAAACTTATTGATTTATTTGCTTGGCTCTCTCTTAGTATTCTAGGTAATCTCCTGGTTTTTCTACCCCTGTCAGCAAAATAAACAACAACAAAACACACAGTTAGCATTTTGTCAAGGTGTTATTTTTCACCTAGAAGTTGAGAACATGAATTCTTTTAAAATGGAAAGGGGAGAGCATATACCATTTTTACTCAAGTAATTTACACGTTCAAATGGGTGAAGTGGCAGATGGATGACAGTGAACCTGAACATCAAAATAATTAAGCTTTCATCTCCTATTCAAAGACTTCAGCTCCGAGGTCACAGGGAATGTGCAGAAGTTTTCCTTTTAATCAATCCTGGATGATTAGTGACTTTGTCTATAGAATGATCACTTTCCAACTGCAGCAGCACAGTGTCACAGTAGAATAACGGGTAAGATTGAGGAGTTTAATTTACTTAGCATGTTATGACCATGTTTATTAAAATACTAAGAATTACAGCAAACTTAATCATTTGTTAATATTGCTTTTGCCTCAATGGGGGTTATATTGAGAAAGCAATATTCCAGACATAAAGGCCAATACCAAGCAGTAATTTTTTAAAAAAATTATTATTATTATTCTTTGTAAAATAATCTCCTGGGTACTTAAAGTGAAATCTATTTCTTTATTAAAGTGTAATTCTTCTCTCGCCCTCATTAAGCGTTCCTTCTCACTTGCTTTCTTACATAGTGTTTTGTTTTTAAATGCACACAGGCTCAAGTCATTGATAAATTAATCAGAACTTCTTATAGGGAATGGGGTAAAGAGACTTCACCCCGCTTCTGTAGTCCTTCAACAAGTGGTGGTACACTGTATAATGCCACATATAGGGTTCAACTTCTGAATTTGTCATGAAATCAATTGACTTTAGAGAATGTACTTGAATAGATATTAAATATAGAAAAGAAATTTTAAATAAGGAAATTAAGAAGCCTAAAATATAAGTGGAGCTTTTATGAGGAGATTGATGATTTTGTTCAGCTCAGCAGATCTAATCATGTTTGTCTATGTTTGCAGCCATTGTGTCTTTTACAGAGTCAGTGGCCATTCCACTGCTTTGACCCATGAAATTGTGCAGAAACTAGGTTTCCACAAGGTTGAAAAATCAGTACAAGGAAGTTGAAAGAGACTATTCAGCTTTTGTCATGATGGAATTTACACTGTTTAAAAATGACTTTCAATGGAAATCTTCTTTGGTACAGCAAATATGTTTTGTGTTTTAAAATTGGAAAGAGATTATTTATCAAGGTCAGAACAATCCCTAGTCTTGTTTCTTCTAGATGTACCGGACAGCATAGACAACAATGTATTCTATGTTTACAAGTAACTCCTCTTGTGTCTTGACATCTATGCCCTGTTGATAAGATCTGTTTTGCACCTGCTATATTTTAAATCTGTGCCTTTCGCCATTGCCACACATGTTCTAGTGCTTTCTTTCTTGTTAGTTACAGCTGTCTGATTCCCCAGTTTAATACTAAAGATGACTTCGCACACTGCAAACAAAACTTGATACAAACTGACTTTTGTCTCATTTTGTGTGTTTTGTTGGCATTTTTGTTTGTTTGTTTATTGCTCTTTTTCTTGTATATTATGTTTCTTAATTTTGTTTTTATAGTGTGTGTGTTTGTATCTTGTGAGTTTTCTTTGTCTTGCTTTCTGTTTCTTTTTTCACTTTTCTTGTTTGCTTGTTTATTTTCTAAAGAAAGAAAGAAAACATTAAGTTGGGCGGGTGAGGAGGTACTGAGGATATGTGAGCACTTGGGAGGAGGTCAGTTATGAATAGAATACATTGTATGAAAAGTATTTATTTTCCATAAAAATCAAGATGAGCAATATGTAGACCTCTAAGGACTGTTTCTTGGGTGATCTGGTGCTTCATTCACAATTTCATGAAGTAATTATGATTTGAGATCTAATAGATCCACATTTAATATTAACCAAGAACATATTTCTTTAACCTTTATACTTATGAATAAAACAAAAACACTGTAGAAAAATAAGCTTATATCATTAAACAAGACCTGTATGACAGGTATTACTTTCCTCTTAATGTAATATAATTCTTGAAAATATACTTATCAAACTAAACACCACATAGATTGTTCTTCTGAAACATTTGCACATACTTAAGAAAATTCAAGTATCTTCAAATGAATTCATTTTCAACCTTTAATTTTGTTTTTAAATTTTTAAGATTTATTTTTTAAAAATAAAACAAACTATCTTTTTTATTCTACATAACAATCCCAGTTCCCACTCCCTCCCCTCCTCCCCTTCCCTCATCCTAAGACCTCCACCTCAACCCCCAAACACTCCTCAGAGAGGGCAAGGCACATTGCTTTGAGGAAGGACCAAGGCCCTCCCTTCTATATCTAGGCTGAGCAAGGTATCCCTCCAAAGAGAATGGGTTCCAAAAAGTCAGTACAAGCAGTCGGGATAAGTCCTGGTGCCACTGCCAGTAGACCAGCAGTATGTCCCTGTCGTATAACTGTCACCAACAGTCAGAGGGACTAGTTTTGACCTATGCTGTCTCTGTCCTTGTCTGGTCAGAGTTGGTGAGCTTCCATTATCTCAAGTAAGCTGTTTCAGTGGGTATCTCCATCAATGTCTTGATCTTTTTGCTCATATTCTCATTCCTCCCACTCTTCAGCTGAACTTTGGGGGTTCAACCTAGTATTCCACTGTGGCTCTCTGCCTCTGTTTCCATCACTTAATGGATGGCGGTTCTATGGCGATATTTAAGATATTCATCAGGGCAAGATATTCAACAGGGCAAGGCCAGTTCAGGCACCCTCTCCACTACTGCTTAGGGTCTTAGCTGGGGTCACCCTTGTGGGTTTCTGGGAAATTCTCTAGTGCCAGGTACTTACTTACTCCAAAATGGCTGCCTCGATCAAAATATCTTTTATCATAACAAAGGAAAACTGTAACTATTAGTCTTCAGCTCTTCAAAGATGCCAGAAGTATATACTATTACCTAAATAAACAGAAAGTGCCTTGTAAATAACTTCCAAAACTCTAGAATTGACAGAGACATCTAACTGCCTGGACAGTCACTCAAAATTCTTCAGTGATGCTGGGGCATCCATCTTCAGCCTACAGGCCCATAGTATCCAGCTGACTTTTCCATGAAGCAGGCAAATTGAAGATCTGTTAGCCTCGTAATGGCAAAGTTCAACAGTTGCTTTCTTCTGTGTACTGAAGAATGTCTGGCAGTTTCTTCTGTGAAGTTGGAACCCTGAAGGACCATCCCACATTTTGGAAAATTCAGCAGTCACTTTTATGTGAGTCCTGCATGTTCAGTTCATACAGCATACCATCAAGCATTCCAGGCAAGGCAATTTCTTGCCCAAACAGCTAGCAAAGTCTATAAGGATATTCTTCAATGCCCATATTCCTCTTGAAGTAATTGGTGTTGCCAGGAGCAGCCATGTCTCACTGTTGAGAAATTTCTAAGTTCTTATAACATTTCAAATGCCATATTTTATAATTCTTTGAAATTTTGAAGATTATCTAACTGAAATATATCTCTGTATATCTAGAAAACTTAACTAACATGACTGTACATTTGTCTATTATAAATGACTATCTATAAATCTGTAATTTGAAATTATACATTACATTTGTAAATGAGTTGTACAAACACAATACATTAAACAAGAATAAAAATATACATATATACAGTGTAACAAATTCAACTTTAAATCTGTATGAATAGACAAAAGTCCATACCATTCTAAAGTACTCATCTGTATATCATATCCCCTTATTTTTTATTTTAGAAATTGGCTGTGAACATTAGCCATTTGTATTTATAAGTATATTGATTATATTATAATCAACCCCATTTCAATAAAATCAAACATTTATAAACAATCAGTTTTGAAATTTGGGCATAGTTTTCTCCAAACTGCTTCCTGCTGTTTGTTGGGCAAAGTATTTTTTAGGGTTCATGGATGCCGTGGCAGCATGGCAACTGTAGTTCTTCTGAGCAAGGGACGTTGGGATTAACACACAACACAACTTCAGGTTATGCAGACAAGCCTTTATTCTACTTTCTCACATGGTATATATAGCCCTCAGCAGGGGAGGCCGAGCCAGCAAAAGCAGGAAGCTCATCACCATTACTCATATGGCTTAGGGGTAAACATCCTTAAAGACATTGCTGAAAACAACAGATTGTTCCTGTTTTTGTTCCTGTTTTCAGAACAACCAACCACAAGAGTGCAAAACAGATCAAGTAGGGGTGTGAAGGCCTGTCCTCAAGGGACCCAACACATGGAGACCTTTCAGGGGGTCTTGTTCCATCAAACCACATTAACCCAGAAGGAATCCACAGGTTCTCATCTTCTGTGGCAACAAAAGCAGAACCTCTTTTCCAAAGCAACATATCCTTAGACACAAATTTTGAAGGCAAGATACCTTTATGTTGGCTTAACTTAGCAGTCCCCAGATTGAAATGTATCTCTGCAGTCAAATGCAAAGAAAACACAAAAATATACATAATCCAGACTCTTTGCGTATATTCCATCTTTATGTGGCTTATGTTTTTTCCTCCTTTCTATACTCTTATTCTTCTCTTTCCCAAGCTTATGTATATATTTTAAACACACTGTATCCCATTCGGAGCTTTATTTTTGTCTGACTCTATCTTTATTGCATATCTGAATTTCTTTTCTGATAATCAGCATTTTAAAATGTAGTCTGGATACTGGCTCCACCACTCTTGGCCATTTAACAAGGCAGAGGTAGTTCACCTCCACCTCTGGGATCACTGGGTGGGAGCCATGCTCATCACCTCAACTCTGGGAAGTTGTTGGTCCATGCTGTCACCAAGTAATTTGAAGCATGCTGCCCACAAACCCAGTTTAAGTGCTTGACCTACTGAAAGAGCCAAAACTATTATTCATGCTGCCAGTTCAAATTGGGAAGCTGTCTCTCAAAGAAGCTGTGCAGACTTTACTGCTAACACTGAGTCAGGAAGACTTCTCTTAAAGAAGTTGTGCCTTGCTTGCCATCAGCAAACAGAGCCTATCTTTAAAAAAAATGTGGCTGCCAAGAAGCTTGGCTCCCATTTTGTGAGTCTAGAAGCCTTCATTTTTAAATTTTTTTTAGGACTTCTGTGGATCCATGCCCTAGATAGTGGGCGCCACTCTGTAGATAGAGGCTGCTCATTCATTTCCCAGCCACCCAAACTTTAATAATCACACAGAACTATATTAATTACAACACTGCTAGGCTGATAGCTCAGGCATATTCCTAACTACCTCTTATATCTTAAATTATCCCATTTCTATTTTTCATATTTTACCATGAGATTTGTGGTTTGTTACCTCTTACTTCTTGGGCAGCTACACAGTGTCTGCCTCCTTTGGCAGCTACATTGAATCTCTTTGACTCTGCTTACTCTCTCTATATCTTTTCCAGCCTGGCTATATTCTGCCCTGCCATTTTCAAATCAGCTTTATTCATTAACAAATAAAAGCAACACAAATACAGAAGGGCATCCATCCCACATTAGGAAAGACCCATTAAGAAAGTCCAGAGGTCTTGGTCTGACTTTTCTTGCTAACCCTCTTGTTCTGGTGAGACTGTGTCTTACTTCTGGGGCTGAAAATTACAGGCTGGCCTTGATTCCTACCCAGATTTGACATGTGTTCCTGGGCATCAGAAATCTTGTCCTCACATTTATACAGCAAAAATGTAAATCTCTGAGCAATCTTCTCAGTCCCAGGTATCCATTATCACTCCTTTATGACTTGGTTTAATATATTAATGACTAATGCATTGAGCATTTTCTCACATGTTGGTCATGTACCATCCTGTTTATTTCAGGATTTTGCTCTTTTCTACTTTATCCTTATTTTTTTATGTTGAAAACTTTTATAGTATGGATGCAAGGGACAGAACACTTTCAATTATATTTCCTATATTTAACTTGTATATAATGTTCTTAATTTAGAGATATTGAAGATCAATCTGTTAATGTTTTCCTTATGGATCATACTATTGGTATTACATCTAAAATTACCCTGTCTGATTTACTCTTTACCAAATTACCTCAGACTTTCCTTTAGGGATCTTAGAGTTTAGCATTTAATTCTGTGCTCTGTTAATTATATGAAGTGAGAGGTACATAAAATTTCCAATTTTTAATTTGTTGATATTTATCCAAATTTTCCAACAATAATTGTTTGATAATATCCATTTTCTCTAATAGCTTTACCTTGTATTTTTGATAAAAACAATCATACTAGTTGTAGTTCTCTGATTCTGAACTTTCTGCTTATGCTGTCAATCCATGTGTTTGGTCTCTTATCTGAGCTGTCTTTATTATGTTGCTGTACACTCAACATTAGGAGTCTTCCAACTTTGCTTGCTTTATTAAACTTTGGTTATTTTATTTTCCATATGAAGTTTAAGATCAGCTTCAGTATTTATAATAATTTTCTGTAGTTTTAACTAGTTTCATATTAGTTTTACCCATCAGTTTAAAAAATATACAAATCTTAACAATGTTTTTGGCAATTATAAAATTTAAAATCATACTTTTTCTGCTTGTTTGTATTTTTATTATTTGTCATATTGTAGCTTTTCACATATAGAGTCTTTAAAATATATTATATACTTTTAGTTAAGTATTTTTGATAATGTTATTTTAAAATATACAATATTTATTAATAGTACATTGAAGTATAAATTATTTCTTTTTTGTGTATCCATTCTAGATTTATTTATTAGCACTAATGACTTTCACTGTGTGGTCTAAAGCTTAAAAACTATAGGTCAACACTAAAGTCAAGCCAACAACTGCAAAGTGCCCTTAAGCCTGAGAAATACATGGGAAAGTGGTATTAGTAGAAAGTAGACAACAGGGGAATTCTGCCCAAAATTTTCTTCAAATATGTTTGCACGTGAATGAACATAGTCAAACACCATAAAGCAGGGACTTCTGGCTGTGATGGCAGAGTAAAGAAATGACCAGTTTGATGGAGTTCCTCAACTGGGACAGTGGAAGGCACAGTGAACCCATACAGAATTTTATTGTGCTTGGTATGTGTTAAAGGAAATGTATTTCCTTTTATATATTACAAATGGAAGTCTATGCAGTAGACACTTTTTAAATCATACTAATTATTAATCTTCATTTTTGATTTATAAACATTTATATATAAAACAGAGTGCTTAGTTAGAAAACCACCCTTTCCAGCATCACCACAACCAGTCTCAACTGCCTGGGGACAGTTACCTATATCTGGTTCAAGGTTTCCAGCATCACCACAACCAGTCTCAACTGCCTGTGGACAGTTACCTATATCTGGTTCAAGGTTTCCCAGAAATGGGCAGAGTATTAATTTGTAGTTACATAAAGGATTTCTCCTAGTGTGGGTTTCTGAAAACATTGGGATCTGTCAGGTTTTCCTGTTTTACATTTTATGAATGTGTTACTTGCCAATATTTGAGCAATTTAATAATGTGATTGTAAAATATCTTCTGTCAGGATACTCTGAGTACTAGTGTATATAATGATTACAACATTATAAAAATGTAATAAGCCATAAAATGCTAAGATAAATTTAGAGAGAAAAGTTTAGAAGTGTTACATAAATGCAGGGAGGATTAATTGTGAGTTCCAAAAGTGACTGCAAACATGATTAAATGCAAAGACAAACACAAATCAAGCTGAGCACATTTGTATTTGGAAAAAACAATTACAAAAATGTTTGGCAATAAAATGAAAGTGCTTATAAGTCATTTTAAAATAATGACCTAACCTTGTGAGATTTTATTGCTTTTATAATTTTAAAGCTATGACCCAGTGCTTTGCATGTACTTTCTTGTAAAGTTGTAACCTAATTATGAAGTGAATAAATATGAAAGAGATCCTGTGAATCTGTGGCTGTCTCCAGTGTTACCTCTGATGTTTAAAGCTCTTCTAATGAACACTGCATGCACTGACTATCAATAGTGAGAGATTAGATACCACAGTGCAATGAAGTGAAAGTGAAATTGGTTCTGCTTCCTGTTAGGGCTATGATCGGATTATTGTGAACTCAATATTTGGTCAGAAGAAAATTATTTCTCTCTTTAGACATAAAATAGAACGAATGAATAAAGAAATCCTTTCCTGGCAGTTCATGCATTTTTAAAGTTTTTAGAAATAATTATATATTGTATATTCCATTTATATTAAATGTTAATTCTGTACCTGAACCTTGACTCTTCTGTCTATATTTCATAAAACAATAATGTAAAAGAGAAGTAAACATATTTATCAGTATATGCACATAAAATGAATGTGGTATTTTTTGATTTTATCTCTAAGTCATGACTGTAAATATTAGTGACATTAAAAAAATCTATATAAATTCACATTGAAATGTGAATATGAAATCTTGAATATATAGGAAAGTGCCTGAAATTGTTAATAAAACAAAGTTTTATTTATATATTGGCACCTTATATACAGTAATAAATATCTTTCAACTTATGATGCATTCAGTTAGATACACAAGGAAAATTATAACAACCATGAAAATTCCATGCTCATGGACTGTGAATTCATTGTTTTATATGTGAAAAAATAAACTTTACAGATGTAATTATACAAGCTAATCAGTTGGATTTCATACAGGAAGATAACTTTGGATTTTCAAGAACTATGGTCCCTTATAATTAAATTACCTATTTAGAAACAGAAAAATAAATCATAAAGGTATTCAAAGAAATTTGAAGTGCAAGATTGTATTTATGAGCTAGGTACATATGTTTATACATATGCGTATTTAACAATAGCTAAAAAGCAGAGAACATGAATTTGAGAAAGAGTATGGAAGGGAGAATGGAAGGGATTGAAGGGAGAAAAAGAAAGGGAAATAATACAATTATTTTATACTATATAATATTCTAGAAATAATTTTAAAATGAAGGATTCAAAATTTCACTTTTGAATAACAACAAGGCAAAATGTCAAGTAAACAAAGACCTAAAACATAAAATTCTGCCCAAAGCCAAAGAATCTTGAAAGAAGACCACAGAATATTAGGATAGGATGAATCAAGATGGACAAAAAAAAAAAAGAGTCAATGAAGTTATTCCTAATGATATTCTTCTATACTTGTAGACCAGAACTTAGCATAATCTCATCAAAGGCTCCAACCAGCAACTGATAGCAGAAGATTCCAAGACCAAGATATAGGCAGAGCTCTGGGAATCCTGCAGAAGCAGGGGAGGAAGAATTGTAGGGGCAAGAGGGGTCAAGGACATAACAAGAGCATAGCTAATATAACTTGATCTGCCATGTTTGGTTAATATCCCTGGGAGGCCTGCACTTTTCTGAAAAGAAACAGAGAACGAGTGGATCTGGGGAAGAATGGAGCTGGGAGTGGCGACTAGGAGGAGAATAAGGGGAAAACCTGTCATCAGGATTTATATATATATCCAGGTGAGACCTGCTGCTCATCTATGGCTTCACTTCAGCTTCTTTCATCCACATTACAAATAAATATGAATAAATGAAATACTATCATTGAAACATAAACTAGACAGAGCTCATGCTTTTAATAATTTTATAAGAATAGCAAGATAAAGTACATATTGAGTTATATGGAATGATTGAAAACAACTTAGTCTAAGAGGTTTCAATAATTGCTTTGACAATTCAGATAAAATAATTTACAACTGTGTGTAGTTTGGAAGGGTTCTTAGGATAATTGACATCTTGGCTGAATTGAATCAATTTAACCATTTTATTTTGACAAGTAATTGCAAGTGTTAATTTCTATGTCATTGACTCATTCAAGTTCTGAATTATACTTGACAGCTATTCCATAGTTACAGAGTTTGAAAATTTTAGGGGAAATGAAAATTACTAAGGTACACTTGAAAATATATCTATATCTATATACCTATCTTCTATCTATCTATCATATATATATATACACACACACTCATATATACACACAAAAGACATTTTGTATAATAGTTTATGTTGACATATAGCTAAGGTTTTTCTTAATTTATTGTTGGAAATTTTCATATATGTACATAATACATTTTGTGCAGACACACCCCTAATTGCCTTCTTATCCTCTCTTTTCTTCTGTTTCTCTTCTTATCCCTAAAACTTCCCTAATTAGTTACTAAACTTTATTCCATTTTCAGTAAAATAAAATTTCCTCTTTTCAAAGGTAGACAAAACACCTCAGTTTCCATAGTCAACCACATCTGTGCTTTAAACCAATGTTTTCTAACCTTCCTAATGCTGTAATCATTTAGTACCGTTCCTTTGGTTGTGCTGACCCCCAACCAGATATTATTTTTATTATTGTTTCATAAATATAATTTTGCTAATGTTATGAATTATTATGTAAATATCTGTGTTTTTAAGTAAGCAATTTTTTTAATTAATATAAAGCCTAAATAGCAACCCAACAAATGAAATCAACAATAAAAAGAATTAAACAAAATAAAAGGGGTATTTCTCTAAAGTGAGGAAGGATAGCTTACACATGGAACCGGTGCAGGATGGAACTCAGGAGATAATTCTACTATCTCATTATATGTCAACTTCAGGCAGAGGGAAATGGACTCTGGTGCACCTAACTGCACAACAGCAGACATAAATACCTGTCTGGCAGTGGGAACATTTGCAGCCACATCTTCAGGTGACTGGGTATCAGCTGATCTGGGCAGAGGCTGCTCTAAAGTCAGAAACTGCACTGGTCCGGCTTCTGGCACTGATGGTTCTTCAGCTCCTGGGCCCATGAACTCAGTGTCCTTCTGGGGTTTCAGATCTCCTTTATATCCTGTCACAGAAGCTGGTCTCAGATGTAGTAGTGTCTCTCCTATCCCTGAGGCAACCTGCATTGGGGCTTCTGGAGTAGTGGCCCTGAAGAGCCAGCCAAAATCCTTTTAGGACTCTGGTGCCTCCAGTACTGACAGGAGCTCTTCTGCCTGGATAGTGGCATCTGAGGAAGGCACATTGAGCCTTACATAGTTCAAAAGTCTCTTCACAATAGCCACATCTGGGTAGTCCCGGAAACCTGGGTGATGTTTTTGAAGCCACATTGACAGAAAGCAGAACATGGCACTGTAGGGAGAAAAAGGTTGGCAAGAAGTCGTGACAGAAACCTGGCCTCCCTTTACCAATACAGTCCTTAAGGTGGGATTCCATGCTCAGCCTTTATACAGGGGGAGGGAGGGCTTGGTCCTGTCCCAATTTAATATGCCAGACTTTGTTGACTCCCCATCGGAGCCCTTACCATTTGGGAGGAGGGAATGAGAGGTAGGATGAGGGGGGAAAGGGATGGCGGGAGGTCAGTGGGAAATAGAGCTGTGGTTGGAATGTAAAATAAAATAAATATAAATAAATTTTTGTAAGGACCATTTTCATTCTAGGACACCAAGATAATACAGGCCAGTCTGTAGAAAAACAGTTTTCTGGTCTCCATGATCTACCAGTTCATCCCTGGTTTGTGTTCCTGTGAGAATTTTGAGGAACATACTTTATGTTCAATTCTCAATTCAGTATGTGGTACTGGGTTGTTGATGTCTCTGAATTTTCACATTTAAACCCTCCTTACTTCCTTTGTCTTCCCTAAGAACAAACGGGAGATGTATAAGCCCCAGGGTTCGATACTAGCAGCACAGACTACCTGGAAAAATGGTCAACTATAACCAACTGTTGTACAGAACCACAACTACACTTTCATGTGTGTTTTTCTGTCTACCCAAAGTTTGCTACCACCTGCAAGGTGCTGTACCTGATAATGAAAACATTAGTAATTACACACAAGTTCTGGCTCTCAAGTCTTCCAGTTTGGCTTTAGAATGAGTCTGCTCTTCTCCAGAGGGACTGCATGCTCTCATAGGACAAATATGACTGGTCCTGGACCTGGTCCTTCATAGTGATAGGGCCAGAGGGTGGGGGAGACAGCTCCTGATTGGGTCATTTACTTTCTCCAAGAACCATCCCTTCTTATGTCTTGACCAGAGCCTTTTTTCAATCTTTATAAAAGGTTTTAGACACTCTCTAGGTTTGATGGGATTTGTAGGGCCAGATCTGTGTTTCTCTATGGTCTTAGTAGACACCTGCAAAAAGGTCACTTAATCCCAAAGGGGCTGTGAACCACACATTAAGAATCATGACTTTAAACTCTGTTTATCTCTTGATTAAGGTCAATACAAATACCTTTGTCAATCTTTCCTGAATTTGTCTCTAAATTGCTTTCACGTGCCTAATTCTAATTGTGTATTTTACTGTCCAATATTATCTCTTCCAGTATGTATAGTCAATTCTGAATATATAATGGAAAAATCTGAGAATAAAGAATTCATTCTTTGCCATGCATTGAATTACAGGCCTTTTGCTCATTTTTCATTATCTTTCAAAACACTTTGATAGTCTTATTATTTTTCTGAAATTATTTTCTTATTATTATTTTCCTGAAAGATTTATGAGCAAAATCTGAACAACAATGTTTATAGGCACACAGTTCTCACACTGCACACTCCTCTGACTGCATATTATCAAGTCTATGCCTCATGGGCTAAACTTTGTTCAAGTCCAATCTCAGATGTGCAGCTGTGTAAATCATATGTTCCTGTGACCAGGTGTGACACGGATGACTGTGGAGATATCCCTGTTATCAGGTGGTGTCAGGCTGGTGAAGTTAGGAGCCAGCCAGTTTCAGGGTGCCTTCTTTGGCAGCATGAGAGCTAACCGTATTTTATAAACATCATGAGCAATGGGGGGCACCTTTCCTATGCTGAAAGTATTGACATTTCATAGTAAGCATTGTGCTTTGCAAACTTAGAAATCTTCAGGGTGCTGACTGAACCTTTCCTGTCACATGTATCTTGCTTTACTTTTTCTATTGCAGTAAAATGAGTTGCTCAAGCCACATAGTTTTATCTAACAACGTCAACTGGTATAAAAACTCAAATGAACATCCAGACTGGTTGATTGATTGATAATTGAAGAGTGCTCTGAATCTGTGTCAATATGTAAGTTGGTGAAACTATTATAATTTGGTGAAGTTTTACAGCGTGACTCTTGAAAAATGGCTACCTCTGTAATCCTGTTATGTGAAGGTGTTGCATAAGTAAATACTAACACTTTGAGTTTGTAGGAAATCACTGGCATTTATGAGGAAAGGGGGCATTATTGTAGTGTCTTTTTCTTTCTCTTAAGAACTATCATGAAAATATTAAAGATGTATTTCAAATCATTTCCTCAGACAGATATTTCATTCCATCTCTTTGTTGTTCATGTGGTTTTCAAAAGAATAGAGAGGAAATGAATGTCTTTTTAATACTTTTGTTTGATTTCTAGCCTGCGATAATAACACCATTATCCATGTCTTTTTTTAATGTTATTTACCTCATAATGATCAGAAGTTAAAGAGAAATAATGTTTTATCCCAGAAGCTAATCACCTGTTTCAAAAATAGCAAGCTGACATCAGCAAAAACTGTTTATGGCATTCACACAAAGAAAGAAATAAGAAAGGCGTGTAATAGATGGGGCAATTTAATGTGTTATTGCCTGAATTCTGATTTTGTTAGTCACCAGTATACTATCTCCCTTTCAAACAAATGTCTGGGGCAGCAGACATATCAACAGTGATTGCAAAAGAACTTACAAAACCTATGCATACTCAACCATACTAAATACCAGCATGGAGATGGGGGAGCAGCATACAGTTCTAACTCTAGCCAGTGAGACATGGGCAATTGATAAGTGTAAATCACCTGGTAAGTTAATTGTGCACCACTGGAAGGCCATACATAGACAGTATATGCTCTGGGCCAATGGTCTTGTATGCTGTCACTTGTATTGTATTGCTTTAATAAAACGCTGATTGGCCAGTAGCCAGGCAGGAAGTAGAGACAAGAATTATGGGCTACTATAGGATGCAAGCGTTAATAAGAAGCCTGAGCTAATAGGCCAACTAATTTATAATTAATGTAGACCTCTGTATGTTTCTTTGGGATGGAACAGCTGCAAGTCTGAGAGAGATAGAAACCTCTGTCAACAAGTATATGGGCAATGAAATTGGAATTGATGAGTTTGAGAACAATAAGGAGTATATAACATTGGGTAGGTACGGAAAGGGCAAATACCTAGGAGGAGTTGTAGGAGGGGCAATTATGATTAAAACCCATTATGTAAAATTCTCAAAGAATTAATAAAAGTTAAAACAAACAAATAAATGTTAAGATAAGAACAATTAAAACCATCTGATTATAAGGAATCTGTCTTGAGAATAGGACAGCTACATTTTTGAGATGTTCATTGAGGTTCACAGACAATAATTTTGACCAGACAGGACATATAGTAAGTGTACTTTCATTTTAAAAGAACAATGGACAGAATAGTTTCTTAGCATTTGATGTGCTAAAAATCAGAAAACACCTATAAATTTTGATACTCTATTCTCTTAGCTGTGAAAAAAATTTCTATACTGAATACCTGATAATTCTTATTTGGTTATTTCTATAAATAATAAGCTCATTCGTTAGAACAAGAAAATTATTTTAAAATATATTTTATCACAGTGGTATGTCTTTAGTAGTACTTACTATTTTATAAAATTCTTTCAATTGAAGAACTTTTAAAATTATTTTATGTATATTAAAATAATTTAAACTTTAAAAAATTAGCATTTTAAAACTCCATAGTTAACATAACTGCCTATATTTTTGAACAATTTTGTTTTATATTGGGTTACACATAGAACCAGCATTATTTTTTAATGATTCAGTTTTCCTATCTGTTTCTATTTGTGTCAATAGCGTTAGTGTAGAAATGTTGATCCTTTAAAGTGTACAGATGATCTTCCCTAGCTCAGTTTTTTATTTTTTTAATTCCAGTTTTTCAGTAGAGTTATATTTGGAGAAGGTGTAGGAAACTTCATTTTAGTCTTATCCTTAGAAATCTGAAGTATGTTGTTGATGCTGTACCTTGATTCTACAGTATGAATTGTGATGTTTTATGGCCAACAGAAGGATCTGTACTTTACACAGTGTTTGTTATTATCTATGATCTCTGCTTTTATTTGTTAGTAATATGATCCAAGTTTCAATTGTAAACTTCAAAATAAAATGGGCTACTCTCTACATGTAATACTATATTGGCAATTAAAAATGATACTTTTAAAAAAGCAAAAATCATGATATGCTCCATGACAGAGCACTGTTGTCAGTGCAGTTCATCAATATGCTGTCTTAAAGCTATGACAATCCTCAATCTCATTGGCTGAGGAGACTGAATGCTGAACATGCTATATTCCTTTAAAAATATAAGAAAGAAGATGGTACCATAATAAAGCTTTGACTGTAGAAAAGATGTGAATAATTTGTGTATAATCAATTGAAATTTCAGTGTCACACACAATAAAACATTAATGAGGGAATTGAATTAAAACAATGTGCAATGACATACATAGATAAAATTATAAGGAAACATTATTTTATATGGTAACTTAAAAAAAAAACTGATTAGGGCCTAAAAAGATGACTCACTTGCTCAGAGTACTTGCTGCTCTTTCAGGGGACCTGGGTCAGTTCATCTCCAAATGCCAGATGGTTTATAACCATTTGTAATTCCAGTTCCGAAGAATCTGATGCTACCTTCTAGTCTTAGAGTAACCAATTCCATGTATGGTATACTTACATATATACAGCAAACACTCATACATGTAAAATAACAAATCAAAACATAGGCTACCATTTTCAGGCTTGATTGCTTCAGGAATTTTCCATTCAGCACTTCATGATATGAATTCTTTAGTGAGTTCAGGCACATACCAAAATTGCACTGTCACTTTCTAGCCCTCTCCAGAAAGTGTGCAATGTTCACCCACACCCAATGTACAAACTTTTCAGAAATTTACATCAAATTTCAGTTGTCACTAGAGGTTTCTCAATGTCTGCCTACTGCATTTCTGAATTAACAACAAATGCAGATTTGTCTTTGATGGCTCTTTTATAGCTGCATGCAGCTGGAGAAAAACCAACTGCCAAGGGAACTCAATTTTCTTTATCATCAACTTGACATTGGTTAACAGATGGCTTCTAGCTACTATGGTCGTCTTAATTTGTCTCTTTATATAGTGCAGCAAGCACCCTTGGTTAATTGCCTGATTATTACATTTAATTTCTTGTCAACACTATCCATCCTTCTTTTGGAAAATATCCTAGGAGAAAAGTTGTGAAAAGCAGCAATTTGAAGTTACAACTGCCACCATATCTTTGAAACCTAAAAGGAGTAGACCTGAGAGTAGGAAATGTGTAACATATCTTTGCTATTAAACTCTAATAGGTTTCTTCTAATGTGTGCTATTTTAAAAAAAAAAAACTAAAGGAGATTTTCTAAATCTAGATTCACACAAAGGTTAGAATAAAACCTGCAAACAAACAAATGAATGTAAACACTAAAGCAAAATGTAATTTTAATAAATTAACATTTAAATGTAATTTTAATAGATGAACATTAGATTGCTTAAGGAGTGGTCATTCACCACTTCATGAGGTCAATATCTCTCTGTGTGCAGGTACATACAAGTACTGCATTCTCACTTTCTTGTACCATAAAGAAAATCTGAAATTTTTATCAGCACCTAATGTACAGCTTCAGTTCTCAATAGAGGTTAACCAAAATTTATGCCTAGTTTCCCTACCTTTTGGTTTTTAAGTCAGTAGGATTTAAACTCTCCAGTGTTTCAAAGTGAACATCAAAATTCACAACATTCTTTTCTCTCTTCTGGTAATTCAAAGAAATGAGTAAAATTTAAAATTCTGTTAATTTAGGAGTCAACTCAAT
This sequence comes from Ondatra zibethicus, assembly GCA_004026605.1. Taxonomy (NCBI): domain Eukaryota; kingdom Metazoa; phylum Chordata; class Mammalia; order Rodentia; family Cricetidae; genus Ondatra; species Ondatra zibethicus. The sequence goes on along the minus strand of PVIU01002468.1, from coordinate 70,959 downwards.
TTGAAAACAAAATATATAGTATTATATATGTTTTCCTTGCATATATACTTGCACATTTGCAAAAAAAATATATCAGTATATGACAAAAGATGAATAAAAATATCTGTGTATGTTGTCTACACTGGCAGCAACATACTGATTATGTTAACACCAATGGAAAAAATGCTAATTTTCACTCTTAATCTTAGCCTTTTTATTTTCATTTATTTATTTTAAATGGTAAGACTGTAAGAAATGATGTAAAATTATAATCATATTCCCTTAACAAAATAAATTATCCAAACCTTTCCTGTTGCACACATTTTTAAATAAATTCAAAAGATTGCTCAATGAAGTCAGAGAACCCTAAAAATAGTACTTTTGCCATTATAATAGACGATCTGAACTAATTTTACCAGAAATAACTATTCTGCTGAAGTTTATGCTGCCACCTATGGGGAATGAACATTCTTAGTAATTAATTCAAGATCCAGAAATTAATAATGTTGATTATGGAAGAAAATTAAAACATTTAACTTGATTCATTACTATCTAACTGCTAGAGAAAAGCCCATTTGTTTAAAACCAAATCTAGGAAATCTGCTACCTTTCATTCTAAAACCTAGATTTGATGAGTACACAGGGAAACAAGATGCAAAATCCATGGTGCTCATTTCTAACAAGCACCTGAAGTGTTAACATTGGGTACTTTCAAACCTAATAAAAAAAATTGTACAAACCAAATCAGTTCCATAGTGAAGCTTTATGTGAGCTGACTTAGTAGCACGTCTGCTTTTTCTATCTCCTGACTTTTCACATTTGCCACTGGGAACTTTCAGGGTTACGTTCAAACATCAAATTGAATGGCAATGATTCTAAATCTAGTCTGCCTGGATCAGAACACGGTGTGATGCAAAGAGAAAAAGATTCGATTCAAGAAAGTCATTGTTCCTTTATGTAACTTGGCATTCAATATGCACCTAAGGAAAGTCATTGCTCATGTGTGTAATGTATTATTCAATCTGTGCCTTCATCAGATAATAAACATGCAGTAATGTTGAAGAAGTCTTAGCTTTTTCTGTGGCACTGAATGGTGGTCTGAGCAAAACAAGTAGGCTCTAAATAAGTCTGTATTTTCATTTCCTTCAGACTGTTCTCTATTTTGCCAATAAGATGCACCGAAACACAATCACAATCATGGGATATGATAGTGATCAGCAGGAAGAAATGCACGTGTAAAGGTAATGGCCAGGAAAGCTTTTGTCCAAGGCTATGTCGTAAGTGCTCTCCAAAGTAAGCCCATCGTGCCCATATCACAGTGTTAATGCCTTGCTGCTCGAATTGAAGAAAGGCACATAACTTTTCATTTCCTATAAGACATGAGAAAAAAAGGGATGTAATAGCATATCTCCCATTGTCTGACTTTAGGTTGGTAAAAACTTCAAAGAATCAAAGAAGTATTTTGGAATCCCAGACTGCAAGGCAAGAATTCAGGTCTCATGGACTTACTTAATTTTGACATCAACTAAACAGAATCTGGAGGGATTTCGATAATTTAGTCCCACATGAAAGGCTATCCCCAGCCCAAACTAGGAGCATTCTTGTTGAAGACCTAGCTAAAATTAGTATGGATTTTCTGATCCTAGAAACATTGTAGTGATAATTATTTTTTTAAAATCTGATAAATTTACAACACAATGTAGAAGAAAATAAAACTGATTTTCCTGCATAAGACAGGCTTTTTCTTATTTCTGAAAGTTAAAAACAAAAACTAATATGCAATAGAAAAAAACACTTCTAAAATTTGTACAATGTTGAAAACATATCTTCGTTAAACTACACATCCCCACTGGAGTCTATATAGGCAACTGACAAGCACTGTTTTCAACTGGAGAAACGATGTCCCAGGCAAAGACAATTAAATATTATTTAGTTTTTAAGGATTTTTTCTAGTATTTTTATTTACAAAAGTATTAAAGTTCTGGTAAGTGCTTGGCTTTGAAGATATTTCCTCTTGTTTGTTTGGTTGGTTGGTTGGTTTTTCGAGACAGAGTATAGCCTTGGCTATCCTGGAACTCACTCTGTAATCACAGAGAGATTCATTTGCTTCTGCCTGCCAAGTGCTGGGATTAAAGGTGTGCACCACCACTGCCCTGCAATTTTTTTGCTTGTTTTTGTTTTTTGTTTTATTTTTGAAGATATTTTAAAACCAATTGAATACATTATATAACGCTTTCTGAGAGTAAGTCTTAATAATTATTTCATGCCTATTGAATTAAAAAAGGAAATAATTGAAAAGGAATGAAGTCATATGACATAAGGACGCCTTTAATAAATTAAATTCATACAGAATATTTCTGTCAATTTATTTTGTATTCTTATATATACCATTTGCTTTCTACCACATTATAAATTAAAAATTGCATATTTCAGATCATTTCATTTCAATATGGTCTGTGTATAATTTCTCTTTCATGGTTGTGACAGATAATTTATAAAACTCATATAAATGTGGCACACTCCTATAATCTCACTCCCAGGAAGCATAAGTGAGTGGATCTCTGTGAGTTCAAGGACAGCCTGGTCTGTGTACTGGTTTTGGGTCAGTGGGGCCTATAGAGTGAGAGTTTGTCTACAAATGAATAAATTAATGAATGAACAAATGAATTAATAAACAATGAAATAGAGAAAAATGAATGCTCCCACATGACATTGCAATTTATCTTCTGTGTATATGCTCAAAATTGCCTATCCTATCCCAGGGATATTTGCATCACACTATTTAGATCTACTTTCTTCATTATAGCAAAGAACCATAATTCAATCTAGTTGTTTATCAACAGATGAGTGAATAAAGAAAATTGGGCATATATGACAGGCGATATTTACACTTATGTTTAGATATATGGATAAGGATAATATTTAGAATATTGTTAAGAAATTATGCTGATCCAGAAAAGTGATAGTAGTAGATTGCCCTCTAAGAGCCTCTAATTCACTAGCCCTGGCTAGTTGGCTAAGTTTTTCATATCAGACAAGATTTCCCTCCAAGACACACTGAAATGATGAATGAATTGTAAGGAGATCAGCTCAGTTAATACATGTATGGAGAAATTTCTTCACCTGCATCAGCGAATATCACTGAAGAGCAGGCAGAAAGATAGTAAGCATCCAAATGCCAGGAAATCCACTTTGAGACTGCCTCTCTTCAAAATGGCTGCATGGCGAACACTTGAACTATGACAATATGAATGGATAGACTAAGGTGGTAGGGGGAAATCTCAAGTGGTTCTACTGCTAGACAAAAACTACAGGCAATTAATGAATATCAAGAGAGGGAAACTTAGTATCACAGAGGGTTGAGCATCCTGAACACTTAAAGAATGACACTATCAAAGGATAGGCTAATATGAAAGGGGAAAATTTCAAGTGGTTGTACTTTTTAAATTAATGACTATCAAGAGAGGAAAACTTAGTATCAGGTAGGGTTGAGAGCCAATGCAAAGTGATCAGACCTGCAAACATACGCACAAACAATAGAAAGGATCCTACAGGTCGTATTTATATATGTGTACATATATGCCTGTGTATAATAAAAAAATAACAGGGACAATGGTCTGTATTCTGTCAATTATATTTTAAATAAATGCTGATTGGTCAAATAGCCAGGCAGGAAGTATAGGCAGAACAACCAGACAGGAAGTAGAGGTGGGTCAAGTAGAACAGGAGAATTCTGGGAAAAGGAAGCAGTCTTGGCTCAGCCACAGAAGAAGGAAGATGTGACTGCCTCACTGAATAAGTTACTGAGCCACATTGCCTACATAGATAAGAATAATGGGCTAATATAAGTTGTAAGAGATAATAAGAGGCCTGAGCTAATGGGCCAATCAGTTCATAACTAATGTAGACCTGTGTGCTATTTCTTTGGGACTTAATGATTACGGGAACCAAGCAGGATAGAAACCTCAGTCAATAGCTGTTATCAATCTGAGGTGAGAAAACATGAAAGAGACAATAGTGAGAAAAAGAAGGGGAAATGATATAATTATATTTTAGTTAAAAATATAAAATAATGAAAAAATTTGCAGGAAAATGGACTTAAATATGTAATACTAACTGAAGTCATACAATCTTAAAAAAATAGACAGTATCTTATTTTATAGGTGAAATGGAGCTGAATACATCTATATATATGTAAGAAATGTACATCTGTGTACAGCAAAGCATTAAGAAAGATGAACAAGAAGGGCTAAATATAAGAAAAGGGGAAGAACTGAGTGCTAATAATGGACATGGATTATGAGAGTGGATATAAAGCTAATTACTTTCTTAGTTCTGTTCTGTCATGAGTTTTTATTTCATTGGTAAATGAGTACATAAAATGTACTCATTTTATGTGAAAAATTTAATGTGAACCTTCACAACTTTGATTCTGAACATCAATTTGAACTAGAGAATTTCATGAAGTTGTAAAGCCTTGTGTCTGGTTAATTTTGTTGTGCAATGTTTTCATTTATTTGCAAGAATTTACAGTAATGAAGTTTATAAATTTAATGTAATTAAACAAAGGTAATTTGGGGCCTGGAGAGATGGCTCAGAGGGCAAAACCTTTTATTGTGCAAGGATGAGAACATGAGTTCGAGAACCCATGGGGAAAAAACTAGATCTCTCTGCATTAATACCTATAACCACAGTTCTGTAATGGTGATGACGAAAGGATTGCTGGTGCTTACTAGCTGCTAGCCTAGATTCAGATCAGTGATAGACTTGGTACCAAAAGAATAAGGCAGGGAGTGAAGCAGCGAGACACCTTACAAGCTTCCTTGCTCTCTTCACAGGTGCATACAATTGCACACACGTGAACATGCACACTGTGCTTGCACAGGCACACCCATACGGAGATTTTCAAAAGTTGGTACTTAACATTAATTATTTCTTATAATCTTCACTTTTTAAGATGTTTATTAATGCAAATATCTAGTCACCAAACCTAATTTTTCTCGTTCTGTAAGTTTCAGGTGTGGTCATTAAATCATCATGTTTCCCAAATTTCACAGGCCATCCAGGTTAATTTGCTCAGGAGACAGTATTTTGAATATTCTATTAGCACACACATGCAGCAGCTTTACTTGGAATGGATTACTCTGAAATTCTCTGCAAGCTACAGCATGAGGACAGTAATCCTAAAGTGTGGACTATATAAAGAGACACTTGCAAGTCAACAGTTTGGGAAGTAGTATTTAACTTTGGTCTCCTTAGCTTTCCAATTTGTTTCATATTTTATTTGTTCCCTCCATGGAGGTTACTCTGGTTTCTTTATCAAAGCTCATATTCTGTCACTTGCAGCATCCTCTCAGAGCAGTGGTGCTGAGGATCATGGGAGCTCTGGAAACTGTTTTGACATCAAGCAAAGCATTCAGGTACATTTTATTGAACTTCCTTCCCTTTCTCTTGGTTGATCATACATCAATCATCTGCTAAATTGTTGTCTGAGACTTGAGGCATGACTTGTTTAATTTATTTTAATATTGTGAAGTAATCATTATTCAGACAAAGGAAGAACTTTAGTTGACTACTAATATCCAACTGTTAGTATGGTCATACATGACCATAAAAAGCAGAAAGAAGAGGCTCTTCCAGACATTGAGACTGAAGTGTTTGTGGGGTAGTCTAGCCTAGAATATGAAAGTCTCATAACTGATTCCTATTTTCCCAAGACCAATTCTTGCAGTTAGATGTGTACACAGCATCACTAGTTCTTTAAATACCATGAAATTTAGGTCAGTAGGATTTTTAGTATTTATACATAGCCAAGTAACTCTACCTTTACCACCCCAAAAGGATGCTCCATGTCACAGGGACCTGCTCTCTATCTCACTTCCTCTTTATCAGGGAATCACTGAAACACTAATTCTGGGAATTTCATGGAACTGGAATCATGTACTAGGTAATGCCTTGTACATGCTTTTCTTTCCTTAGAATGTATTCAAGATTCATAAATGTTATCATAGATTAGTATTGCTTCTTTTCTGTGATGAAATACCACATTGTACAGACATAGCACATTTTCTTTTTGCATTCATGAATTGATGGTCATTGCATTATTATCATGTTTTTATTATTATGAGTATTGTGCTATGAACTGTCAAGTCCAAGTTTTTATATAAATGATGTGGGATTCCCTTCTGTATGTTATGAATATATTTTATTAACATTGGTCAATAAAGAAGCTGCTTTGGCTTATGGCAGGGCAGAATAGAGCTATGCAGGAAAACTAAACTGAATGCAGGAAGAAAGAAGGCAGAGTCAGGAAGACACCATGTAGATGCCAAAGGAGAAAGATTCCAGAACCTTACTGGTAGAGCACAGCCTCATGATGATATACAAATTAAAAGAAATGGGTTCATTTAAGATGCAAGAGCTAACTAGGAATATGCCTAAGCTATTGGCCAAAAAGTATTGTCTAATATATATATTAGACAATATATTATTGTCTAATAATATATATATATATATATAACTAATATGATATCTGTGTGATTATACAGGTCTAGGCTGTTGGGAAATGAAAGCTCAGTCTCCACTTACATATAAATATATATCTTCGTTTATTCAGAAAGAGAGGAATTAACTGGATTTATGTAAGTATACATTTAGTATCTTAAAGAATTATATGTAATTTTGTATTCACATAAGCAGTATATAGCAATTGCAGTTTCTTCCATATTGTTGAACTTATTAATTTTATCCCTACCAAGTGTAATTTTTATCAATAATTAATTCTTGAAAGACAATAAAATAAGTTAAATAGTATCTGTTGAATAAGAAATAAAGTAAGAAATAGAGATTAGTAACACAATTAACTAAAGGGTTCATTTATCATTTACAGTATTTATGTTTGTTTTCTGTTTTTCATTTTTTGTTTATTTTTTTTGAGACAGTGTCTCTATATGGCTATATGTCTGTGGTTAGCCTAGGACTCACTATGCAAATCAGGCTATCCTTGAACTCACAAAGATCCATTTGCATCTGCTTCCAGAGATTTGGACTTAAACTGTGAATCACTATCCTTGGCCCTTAGCTATAGTATTCTTACAAATATCTATAAATATTTCAAATATTTGTAATTTTGCATTAACTCTTAAATTAATATTTTTATTCTTCTTTACTTCTTACTTGGTCAGTTTAAAGGGTGCAGAGTAACAAAATTCTTCTTGTGGGGATTCTTTCAATCCCACTTTCTTTTCTCTCTCCCTCTTCCATTATTTATCTCTTTGATTATCCACTATTGTTCTTCAGCTGTATTTGCTTTGTTCTTTTCCTAATGTGAAAATTTGTTTTCCTGTCATTCATTAGTTAAGTCTTTCTCTCAATATTATTTTGTGTATTCCTTGGGTTTTATGGGTTTTTAAAATTTCAACTTTGTATTTTTCAAAGTATTTTCTAATTTTTGATTATTTAGAAATAGAATATTTTGAGTATATTATTAAATTTCTACATATAGTTTAAATTTTCAGATTTTCTACTGAGTTCATAACAATGCAGAGTCACAGAGGGCATGCTACCAGCTTATCTAGCATGACCTCTTCATTTGCATTGCTTGTACAGCCTATGGCACAACAGAGTCTCAGAGAACACCGTCTATGCATGTGTGAGGAATGCATACTTCTCTTACGTTGGGCAAAGAGTCTTATAGAAGTCTTTTTGGACTTTTGGTTCACAGTAATATTCAAGTCTGTTTTGTTGTCAATTTCTGCTTCTTAGCCATTCCTAAAATACAATTCTGAAATGTTTAGCTATTATTACTGATTGTCCATTTATCCTTTTGCTGAAGAGGATAAAAAGTCCAAAATCAATATAAGGAGACAGTATATTTCTCCTATGCCATTATTTCAGTTGTGAGTCCATTTTGTGAACGATAATTATAAAAAAAATGATGGATTTAATTGGAATATTTTAATTCATGTATATAATGTAATTTGACTTATTATCCTATCATTATCATATTTCATGACCTGTGGTGGTTTGAATGGGAATGTTCTCCACAGGTAATAATTTCGAACATTTGGTCCCAGTTATTGGCATTCTTTGTGAAGGAATAGTGGGGTGTGGCTTTGTTGGAGACAGTATGTCATCAAGGGTGGACTTTCAGAATTCTGAAAATCCAACCAATTTCCAGTTCTCTTTCCTCTTCCTGTTCCTTATTCTTTCTGTTCCATTTGTAGTTCAGGATATAAACTCTCATCTACTGCCCTATTTCCATGCCTGTCTACGTGCTGCCATCATCTTGACCATAATTATAATGGGCTAACTTTCAGAACTATACATGAGTTTCCAGTGAAATCTTTCTTCTGTAAGTATGAGGATATGCATTGGTTCAGAGCCATCCAGGAACATGGGTAGCCTCTCAAGGGCTGCATCCCTGAAGAAAAGCAAATCTCCATCATTTTGCAGCTTCAATTTCCACAGCTCCTAAATTAAGGTTGTAACCTCATATATCCCTTCCCCATGCATGCTAGAAGGATGACTGGTTTGATCTCACACAAGCCTTTTAATGCATACACAGCTGCTGTGAATTCATGTGTTCAACTCTCTGTTCAGGTCCAGAAAACAGTTTCAGTGCAATCATCCACCACTTTTGACTTTTACAATATTCCTGATCCCTCTTTTTCAATGATCTTCAGGTTTTGTTGCTATTACTTCAGCTACTGAAGATCTATTCAGAAAGTCATTGTTCAAGCCTGTACATTGAGCTGTTCCCTGTGTTTTACTTTTGGAGTTTAAAGTTCCGTGTCCTATATTAAGATTTTTATCTACTTCAAAATGAGTTTTGTACACATATGAAATATTAATCTAGCTTTCTTTTTCTACATGTAGCTACTCAGTTCTTTTTTTCAATTATCTGTTAATAAACTTATCATTTTCCTTACATGCGTTTTTCAGACTTCAGTGTAGAAACACAGAATTGTAACTGCATGGGTACATTTCTGTCTCCTCTACTGTATAACATTGTTCTTGACCATTCTAGGGAAGTATCTGCTGGTTTTGTTACTATGGCTCTGCAATATAAATATGTATTTTTTTTCTTTTGGGTTGGTTGGATACTTGAAAATTTCTTTTTAACCTTCCAAATGACATTTAAGATTTTTTTTCTCTAGCTCTCTGAAAAATATCACTAGGATTTAGATGGATATTCCCTGGAGTCTCTAGATTGCTTTCAGCATTATAGCCATTTTCACAAACATAATTTTGGTAACTAATGGGAGGTTCATCTTATACAGTCTCAATTTTTTCTTTTAATATTTTTATGTTTTCCATATAGGGATCTCTCTGTTCTTGGTTTGGTTTATTTCCAAACATTTTTTAATATTGTGAATAGAATTATTTTCTTTATTATTTACCCAATATATTCATTATTTGTATGTAGAAAAGTCATTGATGTCTATATGATAATTTTGTATTTTGCAACTATGTTGAAAGTGATTTTCAGATGTAAGAGTTTTCTGGTAATTTTTGAGGTCTTTTATTTTTAATTCATTTACTTTTATTTTCATTTTTTTATTTGTGTGTATAGGTGTGTATCCATAATTTGCCTTTTGCACCTGAGTACATTATCCATAGAGGCCAAATCGTCAGTTTGAAATCCAGGAGATCAACTTAAACATAAATAAATGAATAGATAAATAAATAAATAAATGCAATCAAAAGTTGTTAGTGACCTGCCTGATATGGGTGCTGAGAACAGAACCCTATCTTAGCTGGAACAGGATCTACTCATAACTGCTGAGATTTTTCCAAACCTCTTATTTTTTGTGTGAATGTATGCGATTTAGATTCTTTTCCTAATTGTGACATTAGGAATGATAACCACAGGATCTCATTGACTGGGGCAGCATCAGGATATCCAAGAGGAATTTAGGTGAGGGTTCAGTGATGATGACGTGCCACAGTCTTTGAAACAAACCAGTGACTATTTTGCAGGTGGGCTAGTTGAACAAAAGTGGATTGTGTGTGACTAACGGCCACTAGGATGAATGTGGTGTTGAAAAGAAAGAGTAGGAAGGTGGTTTTGTTTGTTTGTTATTTTTGTTTATTTGTTTTGTTTTTAATTAACATTTCGGGAAGTCGTGTTGCAGAGGTGAGGGGGCATATATGGAGGGAATGGGAGGTGAGCAGGATTGGGGTGTATGATGTGAAATCCCCAAATTCCAAATGAATCCAAGTAAGAATCTTCTATGACTGTAAATGAAAACATTGGAACAAAGATTTTTAACCTTTGATTCTTACAAAGACGACCAATGTGTAATGTGATGTGATGTGGTAATGTAATGACATTTATACCACATCCATGATGGTTTGAAAGTACAGGAAGAAAATGAGAACATCTGTTAAAGAGCCCAAGAGCCATTGGCACCAGTTACCAAGTCCTTTTGTTGTTGTTGTTTGTTTGGAGTGGAATCTCACAGTGTGCACCAGACTCCCTCTGACCTTGGATTCACAAGGATCCATTTATCTGCTGGGATTAAAGGCCTGTGCTGCTACACTACACCTCCAAACACTGTTTTCGATGAATAAAGACTGATGCTTTGCTTGCAGGATTGGCATTGCAAAGAGAAGCTTTAGTCTATCAGGTGGGAATCTACTTAAAATTAGACAATGTATTTATACAGGGTCTTCAGTGCTGCTTCCTAAGCTGTACTTGTAGCAAGAACTTCTGTAGCTTTATCTTTTTACATAATTTTTTTATTATTTTCTAAAGTGTATGTTTAAAAGTTACATTATGATAATATTGATTGTGGGCATGGATAGAAAGAAAGGAAGGTAGGTGTCAGCTAGAGATTTGAGGTTATAACTCAACTCAGTGTTCAGATGGAAAGAAACATAACGATCCAAAATAGCATCATCCAAAGACAGGGATGCTGAGGAAAGAGGAGGTGGGTGTGCTAGGTCACACTTTGGGATTCCCATTAGTCTGTGAAAGGGCCCTTTCATTTTATCCCTCCCTTACAAACACTTTCTTTTGAAACGGTTATCTGATTGCACATGAAAACATATTCAAAACAAATTAGTAAGTCCTTAAAAATATTTAATTAGACTGTTTTCAGTGTTTGTAATGCCTTTTAGAATTTCTAAATAAAGCTGTTTGACTTTTATTACTATATAAGTTAATACTCTGAAAACAGTGTCATAAAATACAAAACATATTAATCTGTTAATTAATTGTATTTTACTTTTGTTTCCTTAACATATTTTATTACAACAAGGATCACTCATAATTTGTTCTTACAAACTAAACTCGAAAATTCTCTGGGAATATTGGCAGATACATTCTTCCTTTACTATCTTATCTATGATCTGTACATCTGCATTTGTTTTCCTATGTAAATGAATTCATTCAAAAGATTGATGATATATCTATTTTTATAGTCATATATGGTTAAGATTTTCATGAGAATGCTTATTTAGTGGTTGGGAACAACTTTTGAAATTAAGGTAGAGTCTTGTCAAGCCATACTTCCATTCACATAACTTCTTAGAAATCTACAGAACACATTCTTATTAAATAAGAAATAAAGATTAGTTAAAAAATATACTGAGGCATGCTAGGTGATGGTGGTGCATGCCTTTATTCCCAGCACTTAAGAAGCAGATGGATCTCTCTTAATTTGAGACCAGCCTGGTCTACAGAATGAACTAGGACAGACTCCAAAGCTACAGGAAAACCTCTCTTGATAAAACAAATGCTGATGGGAGCACGGGGCCCTTTGTTTGTCCAGGCCACCTGGCTAGCTTACTTCCGAAATAATCACACAGATATTGTATTAATTAAAGCACTGCTTGGCCATTATCTCTAGCCTCCTATTGGCTAACTCTCACATCTTGATTAACCCATTTCTATTAAATCTGTGTATCACCACATGAGTGTGGCTTACCAGCAAGATTCTAACCTACGTCCGTCTTAGGCAGGAGATTCATGGTGTCTTCCTGTCTTTTCTTCTTCCCAGCATTCAGTTCTGTCTATCCCGCCTACTTAATTTCTGCCCTATCAAAAGGCAAAGGCAGTTTCTTTATTCAAACAATGAAAACAACACATAGGCAGAAGGACCTCCCACACCAAACAAACACAAAAACAAACAAACAAAAATAAATTGGGGCAAATCATGTAATTTGTAACTAATATTTTTCAATTCCTGCAAGTAATGAAAACTTATCTGTGTTAATCAATGCGATGTAAAGAAAGCACAAATTGATTTGTGAAGCTGACTTTTTTTTTCTTTAGTAAGAATGCTGAAAACAGTATCCTCAAGGATGGAAGTTTATTCTCTTCAGAGAACCATGGTCTGAGTGCTTTTCTGCCTGTGCTAACAATCCATGTCTTCAACACTAAATTTGTTAAAATTCTGAGATCTTCTACCATCCTAAGTATTGCAGGTAAACAATAATAATAATAATAATAATAATAATAATAATAATCAGAGTGATAAATTTGTTTGCTATTCCATCATCTACCGGTTGTTACATAGTTTGTGCTGTCTGAAAAATGAAAGTTCTCTTAAAAGCCCTGAGTGAAGCCTGAACTGCCTTACAGAGATTACAGAGACAGCACTATCCATCTGTGTTGCTTTACACAGAACTAAACTCAAGTCATGTAGAGTCCAGAAGTAGATCTGAGTCTCCCCTTTGCATTATAGGTATTTGAAAACTCCCAAATATGGGTACTAGGAATGGAACTCAGGTACACTGAGTGTTCTTTTCCAACAGTGCTCTACATATTCAAGTGGAATTTCTGTGAGAATCTCTGACTTTTAAGAGTATAATTCTTTGAAAGTTTTCTTTCTTTTAAAGTCTGGTGGTTATTGAGAAGTTGAAGCTGTTTTTCTGTCTTCAACCTAGCACCTGTGGTTTCATTCGGCAACTATTACAGAAGATGTTTCAGAAGTAGGAGCAGTTTCTCTTTGTCCCAAATACTTGTTAATAGCCTGAAAAAGCCAATACTGTATGCTATAGGCACAGAGATACATCATAGGTGAAAGAGACAGAGGCTTTTCTTATAAAGGCTTTTGTGAATTTATTGGCATGATTCAATGCTTACAATGCTTCTACTCAGCATTAAACCCAAAACTTCTATAGTGCAAAGTTCATAATTTTAGATACACAATTAGTAAATTTTATTAAACTTTTAGTCATAAAGATTTGCACATTTATAAGTACTAAGGAATATATTATGATTTTGTATTTGTGTATGTGTGTGATAGAAAGATGATCAATAGATAGGTGAATGATAGACAGAGACAGAGAGCTAGATGAAAAGATTCAGACAGAGAAAGAGATGGAGTCAGAAAGAGACAGAGACACAAGTCACTTGACACTTCACAATACTTTTCTTGTTGATGCACTGTCTAGAGCCAAATGACAATATCTTGCCAATTTTCTCAAGCTTCACATACAATTAATGCTAGAAATTATACAAAGCGGGGAGCCAGAAAACGTTTGATCCTTATTTCCATAACCCTGTTCACAGCAGGACTTCACGTGTTCACTCAAGTGGCATAACTGTTCGTCTTTCATCTGTTTCACTCACTTGATTGTCGGTTTTTGTTTCATTTATTCTCCTTTCTTACTCTTTTCTTCCTTTTATTATTTGCCCCACATTCCCCCAAGTTTGAGTCAAGCTAACATATCTTCTTCTACTTGGTCCATTAAAGTCAGACACCTCCATTTTCATTTGGACCCTCTGAGTTCTTTAGTCTTCATTTTTTTCTCATCAGCTTTTCTTCTGTTTCCCAGGTACTGAAACAATTGTTTCTTTCCCCATAACCATGTTCTCTTCTCCTAAGACTAGCTGATTATTTACCTACGTATACTTTTAAAAGGGAAGTAAATGTGACTTTCTTGGCAGTTTCATCCAGCTCTAGTGGGTTTTTTTGTTCTGTTAACTCTTTCTTCTCCTTTGCTGAGGGTGGATCACTCTGTGTTAATGTACTCACCCGCAGCTCCCTCTGTCTTCCTCCCACTAGGCTTCCTCCACACACTCTGCAACTTGATATTCAAATTTAGTTCTTAAATCTATGCTATTTCCAAAACTTGAATAAAAATGGCAATGAAATCATATACACATACTTTTTGTTGTTTGGGTCCCCCCCCCATTTTTATTTCCTCTTCACACAGCATGTATCTGGGAAGGCACAGATTCTGGGCCCTCAGTACTGGAGGTTCTGGAGTGCTGCTAGCATGTTCCCCTGTGGTTGTTGCTGGGTGGAGTTCTAGGCTCACTAGCAACAGTCTGCTGGCCAAGACCACTTCCCTTGGGCCATGCTGGAGGAAAACATAGTCAATCCTGTTCCTTGGCTGACCCCTTTACAACCTCACCCCTTCTTCAGAGAAATACTCTTGGGTAGCTGGGCCTTGCTGAAATATTCAACGCCTTGTACACATGATTAACTTATTTGCACAGAGATGTTCATCTACATAAGAACTTATTTTTGTTCATGTTGACATGTTTAGCTCTACTCATTTTAAAGATTCAAAACAGAGTTGGAGATAGTGTGGGTTATGTATTTACATTTCAGATGAATACATAGTTCTTTCTCTTTGCAGTAATAAGTTTACATACCAGCTCCAAGGAAGGCCTACAAACTCAAGAATAGGGAGAGTAGATAGGAGAAAGAATCAAAAGCATGTGTAGATGACTTACTGACACCTGTTATAAATTAAATCCAACAATTAATTGTAAAGTAATTCTTTCTTAAATTCTGAGCTAAACAACTGCTTAATTTATTTTAATTCTTCATAAAACATTGATCTTTTCTTTTTAGCTACTTAGAGTCTGCTATTGCTATGGTTTAAACCTACAGTAATATGTTTAAGTACTATTATGAGTAAGTATTGCAGATCTTTCAAATCTAAAAATCTATTATTTTGCTTTATGTTTTCAATGTTGGAAAACTTACTATCTCTAAAATCATAATTCTGTCTTTTCAAATTTAAAACCTTATTTTGAGAACATGTATGTCAGTGGTGGCTTACAGAGGACCTGGATTTAGTTCCCAGCACCAACATGGCTGTCCACAAAGAACTGCAACTTCAGTTCTAGGGGATCTGATGCCCCCTCCAGACCCTCATGGGCATCCGGAACATATATAAGCATAAAAACAAGCACAAAAATACTCATACACATAAAACAAAAGAATAAAATAACATATCTAAAAATATGTTTCAATATCATGGAAATTTCGTTACTATGTTCCTGTGTACACACCTCTTTAACTGTCTTCACTTTTCTCGGTGCAAAAGTCTAGCAAAGCTTCTCTGGTTTCTCACTTTTGTTATGCTATGCCATCCATATTTGTGATTAAAGCATTTTCCTTTTAACTTAATTGTTGTTGTTTATTTTTCTTTAATCAAATTCTCTGAAGCTCTCCTTTTTCCCGAATGCTGAATAAAAAGATGACATGTCCTGACTGACACCAAAATTTTTATTTCCGGTCACAAGTCTGTATGGGAGTACTGACGGCGGCTGGTCCTTGCAGGACCATTGCCTGTATGCACCGAAGTGCACCAAAACAAAGAGGGCTTGCACAGAAAAAGACTTTTGCTTTCTACAGTTCCCTAGTTTAATGGTGTTACTGTTGTTATTTTAGGTTTACTACAAGGTTGAATTATTTTTATTTAAAATTATGCTTACTTTATAACCATTTCACTATTCTCACAGTTACCATTCAGTTTGTGTGTCTCATTATAAGGACACTGTAACATTCTTTTTTCATGGAGCCTTTTAATTTTGATAAGGCTATGGGTATTTCATCTCATTTCTTGGGGTCTTTAGGCTTTGTTTCTTTTTATATAATATATGTGATTCATTTATTTTTCTTTTTTCCATTCACTGAAAATACTTTTTTTAAAATACAGGATATCCTGATTATAGTTTCCCTTGCCCTTACACATCCAGTTCCCTCCCTCCTTCCCTCCCATCTGAATCTGCACCCTTTCTGCATCTCCTTAGGAAACACAGACATCTTCAGAATAATAATAAAAAGTAAAACAAGGACAAATAAACAAACAGAATTTGAAAAACAAATAAATAGAAGAAATGCAGGAGAAACAGGGTTATATGCATTTACACACATAAAAAAGGAATCCTATAAAAACTCAAAGTGGAAGCCATAATAAATATACAACGGTCCATGAAAATTCCAAAAAAAAGAAAGAAGGCTCTGACAAAAATTCAAAAACTGTTATGAGATGAGAAGAACCTCCAAAGAGGCCACTGAGATCGTTTCATGTTGGCCATCTACTGCTGGCCGTGGGTCCTTCCCCTAAGGTTAATTTATATCTCCAGTGATACTATCTATGAGAAAATTAATTTTTCATTTGTGAATGGTTAATTCTCCTTTATCAATTCCTTTCTAATTATTTTCTTGCTATACTTTAACTTCTGGAGGCTCTTTTTGTTGTTGTTTTGTTTTGTTTTCTTCCCTCCTTGAGATTATTCTTATCATTTTCCATGTCAAAAAATAATTAAGCATTGCAAGATTTTCACTTTTACTTCATCATTGATATTCTAACTTTCTGAGCCTTGTTGGCCTCATTAAATTTCTGAAACTTGAGACTTCCTTTTCCCTCCAAGGAGTCTGTCAATTTGGAGAAAATTATTAAGCACAAAAAAGGCAACAAATAATAAAATAATAAACCCATGCTCTTCTAACATTTAATATCTGAGGAATTAGTGAGGATGGAGTCTTGTCTGGGAACATTACTCACTCAGTCTATAGCATAGAAAATGATTATCCATTGGGTTTCACAGAGGTAACTGCTTCCATAATATTTTAGACATAAAACTGTAAAAATCCATGATATTTAATACTGATTTTTTTTCTCAAGAGCAAAAGCAAAACCATATTTGAAACAAGTATTTCTGCTTTACATGAAAGAAATAATAACTGGGAAGTGTGACTATAATACAGGCAGAAATTGCCTGAAAAGTTGGTATATGACAAATTATGCCTCCTATATCCCTGTCTTCCAAAATGTCACCCAAGTTATTGTAGGGAGTCCACCATAATAGAAGCATAGGGGTCCATGTTTCTGTCTTACCATAATATCAGAACTGGCTGAATAACAAGGACTTCACAAGAAATGGTGACACAAAGACAGTGTTTTTTGGTTTTTGTTTGTTTGTTTTTTCTTTTGTTTTGTTGTGCCAGGAATACACAGTTTCTATGAGAATAAACACCTAGTTCTTTTATTCCAATCTTAACTACAGTAATAGGCCTACCAGCAAAGAAGCTATTTTGAAAGGACACTTGTATTCTCATCCAAACTATTAAACTTTTGTAATAGTGGGGCCCAAATAATGGGAAATTCCTCCAGAAAGCTACTGCTGGGAAAAGATAAGTCCCCAGCCATAGGGAAAAGTTGTCTCCTGAAAAAAGAGCTCATATAGTTCTAACAACTTGTCAGTTCACTTTACAGGATTAGACTGTACCTCCAGATTGCTGGGGACGGTGGTGGCGCACGCCTTTAATCACAGCAGTTGGGAGGCAGAGGCAGAGAGATCTCTGTGAGTTTGAGGCCAGCCTGGTCTACAAGAGCTAGTTCCAGGACAGGCTCCAAAGCTACAGAGAAACCTTGTCTCGGAAAAAAAAAAAAAAAAAAAAAAAAAACAAAAAAACAAGACTGTACCCCCAGACAATGCTGGATCAAAGGTGGAAGGGACTAGCACTACTTGTATATGCATCTACTTGGTTATCTACATAATACTTTAAACTTTAATCTTACTTCAGGACTGGGTGCATGGCGGGGGCGTTCTGGATTTCTTTGTCACTTTTCCCAATGTGGCTTCCTTGAATTTGTTGCCTTATCCTGCTTTTGACTGTTAATCTGACTCATATAATTGGACTGCTGAGGACTGGTGACTGCTCTTGGCTTGGGGCACAGACTGTGTCCCCTAAGTCTGATAACATCACTAATGTCAACTGTTAGACCACACAATTACACATAGATAAGACAGTGCCGGCAAAGCGTTATGACATTGCAGAAAATTTCGGGAATACTCAGAAGTCCTGAGAACCAAGAAATATGATGAAGATGGGAACAGATACTCTGTGAGAGATAACATAATCATCCCTCGCATAGGCTGCTCTTGTAAGTTAGGCTGCTGAGGTTCAGAGAAGAAGAACAGATTTGTGGACAGGTCTAGGATGGTGAACAGGAGGGTGTTCTTAGTCAGTCCTTGACACAGAGACCAGGTGGTCAGATGATAGGACAGAGGAACCCATTATCATCACAGTGTTAAATGACCATCTCATCATGTGGTCCGGGAGAGGCATGCAGAGCCTTCCATTGGTCTGGTGGGTCTGGGACGTTTTGGACCTATCGTTTTCCTGAAATGTTTTTACTATGCCCATGAAACACTACAGTCCCAATGTTGACCTAAAAATTCAGTGTCTTACTTTTTCTGAATCCAGGAATAAGTCATTTTTCAGCCTGTGCTACCTGAAAGGTTCTGACATGTCTACTAGCATGCAGAGTCATCCTGATGGCTCAAAATGGAGTCCAAAGCTGATTATAAAATGGAGACTCCCAGGACAAAACACAGCCGGAAAACCTCAACACAGTTTCACCGTCAATATCCTTTGTTGCTCTAACACAATCCCTGAAACTTGGACAGAATTCTGGGGGATGTTTTCAGGAAAATAACATTGGTAACTTTTTTTTTGTATGAGACAAATTCTCCTTTCATTTCCAAATTTCTGTGATTTTCCTTTCTCTCTCATCAGAAGCTGTTTGCTATTTTTTTTTGGGCAGGGAGCCATTCTGGTGTGTCATATAATTTGTTTTGTTCAGTGCTTTCTTATCATGCATAGATGAAGTGCCTTTTTTATCACTCGTTTAAATTATTGTTTTCCTCTGGTGATGGATTTTTGCAGTTTCTGTGTTTACTTTATTACTTGTGACTGAGGCAAGCTTTTCCTATAGGGAATCCAGTAGAGGATTATGCCTAGTATTACTTCATCTTCATTCAACACCACACTCTCAGCAACATCACTGCACAAAGAAGTAAACAGCCATAGGTTACGTTCAGTCAAATAGTTGCTGCCTTCCTCTAGCCTCTCCCTGAGATGCAATTGATTTTAGACTTTTATAACCTATATTACCATTGTTAATTTATTTTTCTAGCACAATTTGTAGTTATGCTGTTGCTTTAACTATAAAGAGGAAAGCAGTAAAATGACATGAACATTTTTCCGGCCGTCCTTTCTTTCCTAACTCAAATATGGAAGTAAAATTTTTATGAAATGTCATCTCTAATGATTTAAGTGCCTGAGTAAGCTATAGCCAGACTTTGGAAATTCCTCTAAATCATCTGAAGCTCTTGTATTTTACATGTATACACACAGAGAGGGGAGAGGGGGTGGGAGAAAGGAAGACAGACATGGAAGGAAGGAGAGAGAAAGGCAGGGAGGAAAAGATACACATACACATAGATACATACACACATATGCAGAGGCATACATATAATACAGGCAGGTAGAGACAGGCATACAAACACACACACACACACATCAGCAAAAAGGAGGAAAAACAGAAATAAAGTAATGTTGAACTGCATTTCCTTCAGGTTTCCTTCCATGTTGATTCTGGTAGCCATGATTTCATCGTTAATTCTTAAGTTTAAAATGTTGGAATAATTTTATTGGATTCCAACTCTTAACCCCATTCCATAGACTGAAAAACTAGGAAACTTTTATAGAAGACAAGAATGTCCTTTTTGTTGAGAACCTCAGAGAAGAAACATATCTGCCCAGAAGTATTCTTCATCTACCACCAGTCTGTCAGTATTTCCTAGGTGCAACTAAAATCCTGATATCCGTGTAAGTGTCATTATATTATTTGTTCATATGAAGATATAACACAATTCTATGTAGCAGGTCAAATAATTTACTACTTGAGAAAGGTAAACAAAATAATTGATATCCATGCCAATAATTTATAACAAACAACTCACAAAAAGTGGAACTATTATCCAGGAGAATCCTTATTTTTCTACAGCTAGAGGGTAAAGCACAGACTCTGAGGAGTTAGAACTGAAGTGTCCCTGCTGGATATTTACATGAGGTCCAGAGCAGGGGGGGCAAATCAAGATGGCTACAGGCAGATTTTACCATATATTGCATTGAGACATATATTACGATTGAACGTACAGAACATTTAACACAGGTCTTGGCAAACAGGAAATGCTTGGAGAATGGAAGGAAAACCGATCTCAATGATTTTATCCTTCGGCCTTGCTACTGTTTTGATATGTCCTGATAAGTTACAAACTTCCCTGTGACCAGTTCCCATAAAACTTTAAAAGATTATAAAGGGTAAGGTGTAGTTAAATAACTGAGCTTCATAAAACTTAATTGGTAACAAATACCAATAATAAAACAATAATGATGGATTATAAATTTAATTTCATTTCTTAAAGAACTATTTCTACTGTGTCAGGAGAGCTATCTCTATATAGGTAGAAAGGGAAAGGTAGAAAACTCGTGGCAAGACTGAAAATTGCTCTGAATGTTGTAGGGTAAATAGAAGTTAGAGTCCAAAGGAAGACACAGAGCTAATATGGCCAAATCCAAAGCTCTGGTGAGCATGACTAAGAGGTCATGTTGTTGGTATGAAATAACCAAGCCTGATGGATCGGAGGAGAAGCAATGCTCTGGATCAGTTGCCACAGGCCTCTTGGCCTTAGAATCTTTTGAAAATGGATGGAGCTAGAAAACATTATTTTGAGTGAGATAACCCAGATATAGAATGACAATTATCACATGCACTCTCTCATAGGTGTTTTTTAAGCATAAATCAAAGAAAACCAGCCTACAAATCACAATCCCAGAAAACCTAGACAACAATGAGGACCCTAAGAGAGACTTTCATAGATCTAATGTATATGGGAAGTAGAAAAAGACAAGATCTCCTGAGTAAATTGGGAGCATGGGGACCTTGAAGGAGGGTTGAAGGGGAGAGGGGAGAGGCAGGGAGGGGAGCAGAGAAAAATGTAGAGCTCAATAAAAATCAAAAAATTGTAATGACACATAAATCAATAGTAAAATGAAAACATCAATCATAAAAAAGAAAAAAACACGCAAAGCAGTATTGTTCTTTCATATATCCATGCCCCTAATATGGCTAACCGTAACAGGCCAAGCAGGCTAACCTGGAAGGATGGCTTCAAGCAAGCCTGCATTCTGTTCAGGAAGGAAACCCTTTTCCACTCCACAGGAAAGGAAATGACATGAGGTAACCAAAGACTGGAGCTATATCTTGGTGGCTATGATGAGTTAACTCTGCTATGGTAAACTCACAAACTCTTCATGTAACATGAAAACAAAGAAAGCTTTGTTTATGTAAGAGTCCTTGAGTAATTTGCCAGTTATGATGCTAGTAATGCTGGCCAAGTGACAGTCAATATACTGGTCATAATTAAAGTGGGACTCAGAGACAGACAGAGAGGGATTTTAAATACTCGAAAACTGGGTTAACACTATTTAAATATTACATGATAATGCTCTGGTTAGAATTAAGCTGACCTATGAAACATGTAGATATGCCACAGGCTTAGCCCATGAAAGCCCTAAGAATTAACTAGCTCATCAGGGAATATATAAACCTGTGTCCAGTTTGTACCATTACTGTATAACTTACAAAATCCCTAAAGGGCTATGCCTGTTTTGGAACACTTTCAGCAGTTTCTCTCCCTTGTCCTGATTGGCTCACTTTTCCTCACTTTTATGCAATAATGTTTAGTAAAGCCTGCTTCCATGTTGTATATTTACATGAGCATCTGAATCATTAATCTTCTTTGTCATGAGAGAAGAAACTTGAAGCAGCTGCTTTAGATCTTTTATGGCTGTGAGTATCTGTCATCTTAGGTCCTTGGATCATGCAAAATTGAACCAAGAAATGTCCCATCACGCACATTCTCCATCACTATTATTTGATAGAGGAATGAATTTGCCAGGAAAATCCCTCTGCCAATAGTATTATAATGTTTTTAGAACTGGATAAATATATTGCATTATTATTAAACTAATTCACCTGCCAATTATATGAGTCTTTATTCATTTCTAAAAGTAAATTGAACTTGAACAAAGCACCTTACTGTTTTCTGTGAATTAGAGACAATGGAAGAACACAGCTAATAGAATTTAAAGGATTATTTAAAGGTATATATGTGTGTGTGTGTGTGTGTGTGTATGCATGTGTGCACACACAATGTCTGTGTGAGAAATTGCTTAGCATATAACTAATATAAATATTGTTATAATTGTTTCTATTATCATAATGATAATATTAGCTTTTTTATTAGTAGTAGCTTCACTGACCATCATTTTATGCAAACAAGAAATAGACCAAGTTTTGTGCTACTGGTGTTTCTTTGGAAAAGACTTGGGCCACATAAGACATTTTAAATATTTTTACAAAAATAATTGAAGAATGGTAAAGATGTTGCAAACTTTATCCATTTCCTTCCACAGCAGCATTTCGTTAGCGTCTAAGTCATCTTGGATTCTACAGCAAGAATGAAGTTTTCTTCATGAACTATGCAAAAATTTCAACTAACCAAATTTCTTATTCTTTCTCCTTAGGGGAAAGCATGATATCATTGTGAATTATTTGAGACCTGTCGGATTAGGATGATGTGAGTCAGGAGAGGTCTTACTTTGCATTAGGAAGAGAGCAAGCATGGTTCTGAATGAGCTGTTATATAGTTTCTTTTCCTTTATCCTCTGAAAGTCACATCTACCTATGCTGTCTCATTGCCTTCACTTTAAACTGACATAATCTGGTTCTTCTGTAGAGATTAAAAAAGCTGGCTACTATATCTTTTTCGTTAATCAATTAAGCCCTGCTAGTAAATTACAAGTAAGTGTTTTATTTTGAAAGCTGAATGATTAAAAAACTGTAGGTCTGTGTGTGTGTGTGTGTGTGTGTGTGTGTGTATGTGTGCGTGTGTGTGTGTGTGTGTGTGTGTGTGTGTGTGTGTGTGTATGTGATATCTGTTTACCAACTCCTTATTCTCTGGAGAGAAAGGTAGGCAGTGCACAAAGGAAAATGACAGTTTATAAAGGTAAAAGGGGAAACTCCATGTTAGGATAAGGTGTTTAATTTTAATTGGGCATGTTAATTAGGTGATCCAAAAGGGGCTTTTGTTTGCTAGGCTTCAACACTTTGACAGCTGGACATTTTTATTCAGTTTCAGGAGGAGAGAGCGATCAAATAGGGAATAGAGTTTGGTGGCAAGATTTAGGAATGCAATCTAATAGTTTTTGTCTAGACAGAGAAGGAGAAAGAAAAGTCCTTTTGGAGCCATGCTCGTGCTTCAGAGTCCCTTCATCTAGTAGCAAGTGAGCAAGGTAGCACACAGGAAATACCTTCTCTCTTTAAAGTTAAAGTTTTGTAGTGTTTTAGACCTGGAAAGAGTACCATAGAGCTGAGAACAACGGTAAAATTTCATGACAAACATCCAAAGCTCACATGATGACTTTAAATCTTTCTGTAATAGCTTGTAACATTTCTCATGACAAATGTGAAAATAAAATGTTCTCAAGTTTGTAGCAATAAAGACTAATTCATTCTACTGTCAAGTCCTTCATGTTAACTGTTTTTTTTTTAATTTTTAGGCTAGAAATGTAATTCCCAGCATTGTTCTTATACCACAGCAGAAGTGTGTTGTGCTTGTGTGTAATATATAAAATAGCAACACAAATAATCCAAAATTTACTGTGCTTCCAATTTTCAGTTTGTCATGTGATTCCAAAAGTTTTACTAAAGTCTACTACATACTGAAGGTATAAATTATTTAAATATTCATTTATAGACTATCTACATAATTTTGGTACCAAACTACAATTCCTACTGTACTTACAAAAATAGTTTATTTTAGAGCCAAATGCATGGCAATGGCCTAAGAATACAGATTATGGTTGCCCATAATTCATATTCCAAAGTGGTAAAGAAAATCACAAATCAAGAAACTTCCCCAATATATTGGCCAAGCATTAGGTGGGGCAAACCAAAGTGCGGCCATTTTGCATATAGGCTTCAGCTGCTGTGTGCAGCATCCTTAGTCTTTTTGGTTGATGAAAGGTAGTGGTAAATTAAAATATTCCAAAGGTATCACCCGGTAGTCACAAGGATTTTAGGTCAAGTGTTGGGCAATGAATAAATATTAGTAGGCAGTAGAAAGTCAAGATTAGTCTCACAACTTGAAACATTCCAACTTCTCTACGGTCGTTAATATTTTGACCAATTAGTTAGCCTTGAAGAAAGTTCAGGAAATGTTTCATCACATAACTGTTTTGCTTAAAGAATTTTTCTTCCATAATGCAGCATACATGTCTACTCATTTCAGATAGAGGAGTCCATGACAGACGAATGTATAGATCAACCAAGCCATCTTGGTGAACCCATAAGTGTTGTTTGGATAACTTACAGGAACATGGGTGAGGGGTTACTTATAGGAGCAGAAATGATACAAAGAAAGCTAGAACAACAATGTCTGCTTCAACACTAATGATAACTCTCAAGTTAGGAACCTGGAGCACACTGCCAGTAGCTTAACAGCCTGGAGAGAGTCTTTTCCAAGTGACTCTGTGCAAATGCCTTCAGGCAGTTCATCTGGTGTCTGTTTCTTCCCATCAGCTTTTCTTGTCTCAGAGTCTTCCCTGGGTCTTGTCTCATAAAAGGGTCTTCTTTATACTTTAACTTCTCTGAGAGTGACTCTCAGCTGTCTTTATCACTCTTGCAATGGCAGGGGGGGGGGCGGGAGGCAGGGAAATCTAGTGGGTCTGGTCAGTTTCAGAGACTTCCTGAAGCTATGTGGAAATGTTTATCTTCTGATTTAAGGAGTTTTCTTGCAGGATGGAATGTTTCACTCACAGAGGAAACTGCTCCCACAACACAACAGACCAAAAATGTGGTAAATTAATGCATTTTCCAATACAGTGATATGTGCATTGTGGTATGAGTGCTACAACAGAACAGGGCATCTTTGTTAGATTTCTCAAAAGCTATCTCAAGGAATAATTGAGTTGGGAGTTGGTGGAAGCTAGATAGTTTATTCATACATCCTAAGCATTTTATCTAATAGTCACAAGTATGTTAAGTCACATACAAAGATAGTCACAAGTGTGTTAAGTGCTCTGCCTTGTGTTTCCTTGAGGGACAAGAGTGACAACAACAACAAATCTCTAAATTGGACCACTACAGTGAGGTTTCTACCACCTGCATTTGTTCAACTCAAAACATGCTTCATTTCCCACTAGCCCTACTAACTCATCTTTTAGTAGCCCATTGTTGTATTTTCGGATATATATATATATATGAAATTATATAAAATTATATACATATATATAATTTCGGTGTTACGTGTATATCTATCTATCTATCTATCTATCTATCTATCTATCTATCTATCTATCTATATTTGTTCTTAAAGTCCAAAGTGTGAATTTCACAACTGACTTATATGCCTTTCTTTGACTTTCATTAACATTAATTCTTTATTATTAATTATTATTTTATTAACAATTCTTTATCATTAATTATTAATAATTAATATTCTTATTAAGATGAATTATTTAATTTCCCTTAATTATTGATGATTAATATTAGCACTAATATTGTTATTATTATTTTGGAACTAGTCAGTATAAAGCAAGCTGAACTTTTGCTAAAGATACTTTGATGGGGACAAGTAGGATGGCTCAGAAGGTAAGGCTTTTGCCACCCAAGCTTGTTATTCACTCTGTGCAACACACAGTGTAGAAAGAGAGATTTGACCCCAAAAATTGTCCTCTGACCTCAACCTTCATGCCATAGTATGTACATACCCCTATACACATACATCATATACATAATAGTAATAAATAAACTAAATGTTCTGCAAATCTAATTTAATATAGGCTTGAGCATAGGAGTTAAAAGAGAAAAATAAGTGCTAAGAAAGACATACCAAGCAGAACCAAGGCTGATGTCTTTAAATTACAATTAGCTTGTTAAATGATATGTGCAACATAATTTTAATCATGCTAGAAGCATGGGTGTGGGCTTCTCTAAGAGAATGGCACTTCAGTTTCTTTGAATGACCCCTAGAAGCTATTCACTAGCTTGTGAGATGCAGTGTTACATCTCATGGGTGGGCCAGCTTATCTTTATATCATAACAATTTCCGTCTTACTGGTTTAGTGGCACCCCATTTCTGTAATACGTACGTGTTACCCATGAACTCCCTCTTCCTTCCTTCCTTCCTTCCTTCCTTCCTTCCTTCCTTCCTTCCTTCCTTCCTTCCTTCCTTCCTCTCTCTTCCTTCCTTCCTTCCTTCCTTCCTTCCTTTCTTTCTCTCTCTCTCTTTCTTCTTCCTTCCCTCCCTCCCTTCTTTCTCATTCTCTCTCTGTTTCTCCCTCTCTTTCCATCTCTTTAGCTCTTCCTTATACTCTTAGGTGTACTGAGGGATCACAGGAATGCAAAAAGGTATGATATTTCTTCTGGAAACAAAGTTGATAATCATATCTCAGTTTTTTGGGCTAGCAGAAAAAGGAAAGGGGAGGCTGCCCAGGGCCACATGTATTCCTTAGCTAGGTTCTCTGTCACTTTAACATAAAATATCTTCATATGAAAGGGATACTATCTCTATATAAATTAATTGAGCTGCAATTGTTGCTTCTCAGCTGCTGAAAGCCAGCAACAACAATAGGAGGGGCATCTTTTCTTTCTTCCGTCTACATAATTTTCTTTGTTTATTATACTGTCTCCATGGACACTAGACACTAACTCTTATTTTCTTGTATTTTTATTTTCTTTGGTTCTGTTTCATACTTAATTACATTATGTATTCTCTAAAGAATAGGGAAATTCCTAAATTTATTGAAATATGAAGGAAACTCCCTGAAAGAAAGACAAGTTTCAACTTTTAGTATTATTTCTAGTTGGTTGCCCTTTACCATGCAGTTCATGCTCTGTGGACTAAATCCACATGCAACACTGCATTCATAACAATTGAAGTGCCCTGGTAAGAATGATAGCATGATTCTGTAGTTCTCAGCTAAGGGCTTTTAGGAGCAGACATGATTACTAGGGCTGAGGTTTCATGGCAGGGATCCATGTCTTAATTACAATTAACCTAGAGAGTTGACTAGACTTTCTTCTATGTGAGGACTCAGCACGAACATGACATCCATGACCAGAAAGTGGACCCTCACCAGACTCTCTTCTGTTACAATTGTGAGAAACCGAATTGAATTTTCTACCTTCTTATTTTGGACGCTTTGTTTTTATACAGATTAAAAGTCACGATTAGGTTCATTTTCTATGCTAATTAAGGCTGGGAAATCTCAAGTGCAAAAAAAATAGCATCAGAGAAAGCAGAAAATTTAAAGCACTGCAGAGACAGCAGCAGGCAGATTCAGCAGTTGGAGAAGAGTTTTTATTGGGAGTCAAGAAAGCCATATATGTAGCAGGAACAGAGAAAAGGATCGTCTGGCCAAAGGAGTAGGAGTGGAGGCTCAGGAAGCTAAAAATACATTATCTTCTCTAGGGCTGGAATTTTTTATGTCTTTGAAGAGCCTTCCTCCTCTAATTTAGATTTGGTCAGTTTGAAGAACGGTAGAATGAGTGAGTGACTGGCCCATAACTTCTCTGTGATAAGTCTGGACCTAGCCTGGAACAACTTGAGCCTATACATCAGCAGGGGGCCTACAAGCAGTAGCTGAAAGCCTGCAAGGCCTTTGTTTCAAACTGCCAGTCTTTCCTCTCAAGTCAGGAGGGTGAGGAATAAGCTTAGCTACAGAAACCTCTTGCCTTCTATTTAAACTTAAGCTACATGGTAGCACGCTAGAAAATATATTTTGAAGTTGGGCATTGGATCTCATTTTCTTCTTCCCAACCTGGCCACACTGAATAAGTCTCCCTTCCCTGCTTTCCACCATGATTTGTTTACTTGGCTCTTAAAAGATGGCTGGCTGGACCTAGCTTGTTAGGACTGTCGGGGCTAAGGCTCGAACCCTCATAGCTCCAGATACAGCATCATTTCCTATTGGAGATCTTCTTCTCCTGAAATCTTTAGCAAATGATTAAAACAAAATTTATCTGTTAATTTCCTTACCCTGCCTGTTGTGTCCAGGAATTTTGTTTGGTGCCAGTGAAGAGGTTAAACATGTTGACTTTTATATCTAGTTGTTGCTCCAAACCAGGAAAAAATGCAAAAATAAAACATGTTTCTTAACATATCTATTTATACTCAAGTCTATTTAAATAAAGGGCTGTGCTGAGTGCAAACCTATGGAGAGTGAAATAGCTAGAGTTTAGACTCCCTGACTATCTTAAATCTTTCTAATAAAGAATCTTGTGTTTTATTTAAAACTCAAATCACTCTTTCCCTAGGTCTGGGTGAATGGAACGTGTCACTATTAAAATCACAGCAGTCTTCCTAACAGAAAAACCACCAAGGGAAAAATAAAGATATGAATGCAATAAGATTTTTTCACACTCTATAAAGTTTTTACTCTTGTTAAGCTTTAAAGATTTTCTAGTGTTTGCCCAGATTAGCAATATTTCTAAAATATGTGATGGTTGGGAGATTGCCTCCAGTAAATGAAGTAGTGTCAGATATGCAGGAGGTAATCCGCTAGCTATTTGAAATTCGATACTTTGGAAAGTAGAAAGGAGGTCTGCATTTAAACTTAATATTATTTGTGCTATGCAAGTTTGGAGTGAGTTCTTTTATTACTTTGTCTGTCAAGCATGTCCCTTCTCATTTCAGAAAAGATGTGTGAGAAGCCCATGGACAGTACTAACATGAACTCTCGTCTTTGCAATTGGGCCTCGTCTTCTCAGATGCTGGTTCATTACCCCTTTCTTACACTCACCAACTTCTTTTTATTATACCTTTCAAGTTATGGCTAGGATTAATCCACATGAAGTTCATGCTGTTACCAACTTGATGTTTAACTCTTTATCTTTATCAAAGTTTCTTCTTTTTTTAAAAAAGAGTGTGTGTGTGTGTGTGTGTGCGCGCGCGTGTGCATGTGTGTGTGTGTGTGCATGTGTGCACATGTGTTTGGTGTAGTGTGTATGGTAGTGTGCATGATAGTGTATGAATGTCTGTAAGAGTAACCACAGAAGTCAGAAGAGGCTATAAGATCCCCTGATGCTGTGTTATGGGCAGTCTTGACCCAAGGTCAAGATGCCCCAGCTAATTTATCTTAGTTTCTGTCAAAAGGCCTGCTTGCACAGACGCCCCTCCAGCTAACTACTCACCTTAGCTTCTGTTAAACTGCTTGTTTCTTTTAAGACCCCACCCCCACTCCAACATGCTCACACTGTTGCTGCTGAGGCCAGGACTTGTTCTGAACACTTGGGGATACACCTGGGCCCCTGAGTACATGAGTACAGTCCCAGTTGGCTGCATAAGGTTTTCAAATGAGAAACTGTGTCTGAGGGTCATTTCTGGTGGGCTTCTCATAACAGCGTGAACTCCTTCGGGTAGGTGGTCAAAAGAGAATCAAGCATTCATAGTCTCCAAGCCATGTTTCCATCCCATCAAAATATTTTTCTAGTTCTGCAAATTGGTGATGCACCAGAAGATTATATGAAGAGTTTCCAGAAGAAAAATACAACAAAGCAAAGCAGAAGAAAACAAAACATATCAATAATGTCTGGATACAAATAAGAAAGGAGGGTCCAGATCTGTTTTCTAGCCCTGTCCTTGGCATTTCAAGGCTTGTGGTCTCTGCCATGTCCAGGAGGCAAGAGTCTGCAATTGGGTGACATCACTCTGCACGGATGTTCTTGATTGACTGGAACTTCTTATTGAAATACTTTGCTTTGAAGATGGAAACAAAACATTTGTCTTTTACTTTCAAACTACCAACTGTAGTCACTTTAAACATCCGTCCACAACA
Organism: Ondatra zibethicus; assembly: GCA_004026605.1. NCBI lineage: Eukaryota > Metazoa > Chordata > Mammalia > Rodentia > Cricetidae > Ondatra > Ondatra zibethicus. Next base: position 41,029 of record PVIU01002468.1, on the reverse strand, counting down.
CTAAGAGGAAAGCATATCTCAAAAGCATGAACGCTTAGGAAACACAGTGATCTTCTTGTTATTAAAATTTCCTAAACCAAAAATGCTGAAAAGGCTATGAGACTCCATATTTTCCCCTTGCCTTCTGGGGGATAAGTGAGACATAGTAGAGAATCTCCTGTGAGAAAGGATTAAAAGAGTTCTATCAAGCTGTAAGGTGGCACTCCTAAAAGTGACCTTTTTTATCCAGATAAAATTGGTATTTGTAATTGCTATACATTAGTTCAGATATTCAGGAATAAATACTTGAAACCAAAAGGTTGTCTTTTGTTTTGTTTTATTTTGGTTTTTGTTATTGAATGACCAAAACATATATTCAAGGGTCAGGTTTAGAGCAAGGAGACTTCAGCTTTGTAAAAGAGTTAAATCCACTCTCTATACAAACATGCAAATGGTTTTCAGTTGGAGATAAGCTTCAGTTTAGTAATGCTGGCATTTGATCTCTTCCCTCATCTCTAGGATCCCATCTTGTGCAGACCTGGGCAGGCCCTATGCATACTACCTCAGTCTCTCTGAGTTTATATATGTGTCAGTCCTATTGTGTTAGAAGGCTTTATTTCCTTGGTATCTTCCAAACTCCGGGGCTCATACATCCTTTCTGTCTCCTCTTCCACAGAATTCCCTGTTCCCTAATTGAACAGATTTGATGGAGACATCTTATTTTGGTGTGAGTGCTCCAAGGTTTCTAACTCTCTGCCTATTGTCTTCTTATGGGCCTCTGTATTTATTCACATCTTCTGCATGAGGAAGAATCCCCAATGATGGCTAAACAAGGCACAAATCTATGAGTTCAGTTGAATATCCTTAGGAGTCATTTATTGGTATGTTCCTTTAGCAGGACAGTAGTAGTATTTGGTTTGTCGCTAAGTTCCTGGACTATCTGGTTGTAGTTTCTTGGTCACCCAAATGGTGCTGGATATAGTTCCAACTAGTGGAGTGGGCCAAAATTCAGATCAGATATCAGCTGATTACTTCAACAAGCTTTGTGCCATAATTTTATTAGTATGTCTTATAGGCAGGCTACCATTGTATACTGAAAGTTTGGTAGCTGGATTGGTGTTTACCTTTCTCCTTTTGTAGAGTACAGACTAACATCTGGTACCATGACCATCTGACTGAAGAGCTAAAGTCTCTATGCAGGTACCTGCTCAACTCCTCTGTGCTCAATGTGTCGAGCAGGTGCTGTTTTATCCATAGGCCTTTACTGTCTGTGGAGAACATGTAAGTAATAGCCTGGGTTCTTTGGAAGTTCCCATGGTTCCTTTTGCCCAACAATTTGAATCGTTATAACCCATTCTCAGCACAGGAAGCTTGCTTTGTTGGAAAGAGATTTCCAGTTGGGGATACTGTTTCTTCCATTATTTGGTGATTTTATTCATGTCTCTTTCATATATGTATACATTTTATGATGCTTCTACTTCATTAGGTTCTCATACTAGCCTTCAGATGGCCTTTCATTCTAGCTGTTCCTCTTCACATTCTCTTCTTTGCCCCTCTCCCCTCTCCATATTTTATCCTTTATTCCAGTGCTTTTCTCTACCCTGTCCATCCATAATTATTTCTCCTACCTAGGGAGATACATCTCCCCAGCCCACCCCTAGTTCTTGCTCTATAACGAGGCTGCATGTCTCTAACACCTGTCTTTCACAGTCTTTGTCAGTTACTAATAAGGGGAAAACATAATTACTTTATCAGTTTCTATTTTTTATAGTAAACATTGCTTTCTTATACTTTCTAACAATGATTTTTAGTTAGTGTAATGATACTGGAAGCATCTTTATACTTTCAGTAATTTCATTGATTACAGTGATGATCACGAAGGTCTCAAGGTTTAAAGATAAAAATGAGTCCTTAGTGCTAAAGAGATGGCTCAAAAATAAGGAACACATACTGCTTTTTCAGAGTGTAGTCCCCAAAACCCATATCGGTGACTCACAATGAGCCTAGTTTCATTGGATCTGACATCCTTTTCATATATCTGTAGGCACCTGCACTCACAGATGCACAGATGTACACACATGCATACACACTGAAAAAGAAATCTTAGCTTTCTTGATATGAAGACCTATGCAACTCCTTGACCTTTCCCCTGCACTTCTTCTCTCATATCCATATGTACCATTCTCTGATATCCACATTAGTTTTAATAAATTAAATTTTATGCTTTACATGAGATTCTTGCTTTGTGCCTTAAACTGTAAATGTCTCTAGATTTAGCCTATTTAATGGTGGTGAGTGGAAAGCATTGTAGAAAATGATCTTTAAAGGTAGAAGTCAAATAACTGATTTTGTTGCTCAAAACTGTGTATATTCACGCTGTTGCTGAACTTGTCCAAGATTAAAGCTATGTAAGAAAAACATAGCTTTATGCTTTTCTGAACACTTTTGAGAAAATTCCAAGAAAATCAGACAAGAGCCATTTTACCTCTGTTCCTCCTAAACATGAATTTGTTCTTGGAATGTGCTTTTGTACCCCCACAGGTGCAGTAAATAGGAGTAGATTTACTTCAGATTGACCATTATTTACCTCTTGTTGTTACTCAAAAAATGTTTCCAAGCACAGCCTGTTCTTGAGTTTGTATACAATTTGAAGTTATGTGAACTTTGCTTATGGGACCTTCCTTAACCCTCACAATATAGCTTGTATGATTTTGTAAATCAAGTTGGTTGATTTACATGAGAATTTAGTCTCCCTCATTTTTAGGCACAATTATCTCAGGTCTATACTGTCAACTATAGTGACGACAGATATATATATATATGTAAATATGTATGTAGACGGTGACTCAGTTGCATAGTTTATAGGGAGTGATTGTGACCAAATTCCATCTTGGTTGGAATATAAAGTTTTATCAAAAGCTTTCTTTAATTTGGCCCAAATGGTAGAACTTATTTTTCTTCAGCAAATCGGGATTAATATTTGGGGCTCTGTAAATTCTTAAGCTAGGCTCTTCACCTGGATCTGGGGACAACAGATCCTACCTTATCTCCACACACCTACAATGAATGGCCTTGATTGGAAAAAGAATAAAACTAAGTAGCAAGAATTTTTATCTGTTATAAATCCTGATTAATATTATTTTTGTCTAATATTATCAATATTTTCCATGTATATATTTGTATCTATATAATTTAGCATTTAAATCACATACATTAAAGCCATTGTTAAGATTTCTGAAAAAACTATTTGGTATCTTTACAAATTGTTCTTGGCAAATTTGCAATATTTTCAATGTAGAAATTAGTGTAGTCAAGCAACACTTGTTATTTATGAAGAGATGCCAATGATTAAGAATTAATTTTTTCTTAAAAGATAGTATTTTTAGGCATGTGCTCCATGTTTTGTTGGGAACCACGTATATATAATAAATATTCTCTTTAAAGGGAAACAATTTAGTAATATTCATAATTAATAACACATTTTAACTTTTAAACATTTAATTTTATATTTGCCGAGTATATATTTTTGTGGGTGTGTGTACCCATGTGCAGAGATTTATACGCGAGTGTGTGTATGGAGGTGAGAGATCAACATTTGATGTTCTTCAGTCATGCTCTGTCTTGTTTTCTGAGACAGAACCTTTTACTGAACCAGTTAATTCTGAATCAGATAAAATGGCTGTCTAGCAAACTCCATGGAGTTTCTGGTCCCTCCCTACCTGCCAAGTGCTGGAAATTCAGGGAATTACCTCTATACGTGGCATTTTGCACACAAGTGTTAGAGCCCAAATTCAATTCCTCACACTTATTCCCTCCCTAGCACAACATATGTACTAAAAATAATGACTTGGGAACTTTTATTGTTCTTTTTATCTTAAGATAATAAGCTAGCTGTATCTTTTGTTGTAATTATAGAATAGACTGAGTTTGCCTTGATTGAAATATAGTAAGTATATGTAAAACAAACCTGCAAATCTCACATACAGTTTTGACACATCTTACATAACTTTCATATTTCCCTTTTCCCAGAAGATTCAGATTTAAATGAAAAATGGTTGCCTACCAACTAATGCAGGAACAAAACCTTAAGCATATATTTTATGTGATAATTGTTTTCCTTTCACATTTAGGAACTACAGGAAAAAGTAAAAATAATGAAGCTGTTTTTAGTACCAAGAAGAGCTTTCACCATGTTTGTCAGGTCTGTGAACATTTCTTCTGTCGTGGGAATTTTTGAAAAATAAAAAACCTGTTGGTGACAACCTTGCACTGTATTCAATTTAAGGAGAGTTGCTTCGTTGTTTCTTAAAAATGTCAGCCATTATCATTACCAGTTATCTGACCAGGTCACACGGACACTGTGCAGTCTGAATTTAAGGGACTGACCTAAGTAAGAAGACTGATGTGTATCCCAAGGACATTCATTCTCATTTAACTTGGGGAAGATTATATTCACCTTGTAAATTCTTTGACAAAACCCTTCCCTCTGCTATTTCATCTTCCACTGAAATTAAGTGTATAGTATTTCACATGTTAAAATTGCAGGTTACATTCAATTGGTTTTTGCAAAACAGGCTGGATAGAATAAAGAAATTTATCTTTATCAAACATTATTGGAGAAGAGATACAGTTAGTCATGTCCTGGTCTATCAAGCTTATCACAGATGCTCTTATCATAGGTGCTATCAAGAACGAAGTGGAAAAGAAGAGAGAAAGAGTCCACATGATGATAACTGTATTTCTCATATGGTTCTATTTGGAAATTGCTGTTTTAGGCTGGATTCAAAGAAGACAGTGTGAGTACTGAAAGGGCAAATTGATTCATCAGTCTCCAGTACCATCTTCAACTGCTCAAATATCTCTCCAATACTCAGCTAAGCATAGACCAAAGCCAAAATTTATTCATAGGACATACAAGGAATAGTATGTCCAATTTTTTTTCAGAGCATAGAAAAAATAAAAGAGGATTTCTCTCTCAGTATCTGTGTTCAGAATAAGATTCTTATGGTGCTTTTAAAAATACTATTTTTTACTTTGAGTGCTACCTATAATTTTATCTAACTGGATATATAATTTTTCTAGTTATTTTAAATAGGTAAGAAGTGGTGAGGATTATCTGATTTTTCTTATATGCCATTTGATATTATCTGCAAACCTGTTAAATGTAATGTAACCCAGCAAGCCTGTTGTAATGTAAGGGTTGTGATTTTACAAAGATTTTTTTTTTTAAATCTGAGGCCTGTTGATGGTAGCCTTTTGCCAAAGATTCCTTGTTCCTTGACAGGAGCAACTCTGACTGATTTATCTATAATCACTTTAGACATGCTGTTTCCATCATAAGTACTAGCATATCTACCGTTGCTTCATTCATGCATATAGTCAAAGAACCCCAAGTCCTAAGGTTGTCTGACACAGTATTCCAATTATTCTGGATGTATTTTCATATTTAAGTTCTTTGTTCTTAATTTATATTATTTCTAGAAATGTTCTATACATCAGAGATAGTAAAATACATTAAAAGCAAGAATTGCGTGTGCATCCTTTTCTATGTATCTGGTTTTGCTTATATTGTAGAACAGAGGAAAACAGTGACCAAAAAGCATGACTTAAACAAGAAAACACTCTTCATTATTCCTATTTCCCTTCAAATGAATAAGTCCATTTGGATTATTTTTTGATTTGCTGTTTGATGTATTTTGAAATTACATTTGCAAATACAAACTACATATAGAACTACTACTTTCATTGTTTCTGAAAATAATAAAAGAAACTAGGATCATCAATGACATTAAGGTGTAGCAACAGAGTGTTACAGAAACAGCATGGTTGGAAAAGGAGTCTGAGCAATAAAGGCACTCAGATGACTTGTTTAAGTAAGTGTAGGATTTATTTATCTCAGAAGTTTCCACACTAGAAGCACTGACTAAAATCAATAAAAGTATTTTTGAAAAGAAAGGGAATACAAATGATAACTGAAAACATTGCTCAGTGAAGCTCAATTTCTTGACACTAATGACTGAAACTAACAGCAAGCATGCTATCAGCAGGGGAAATGTAGAGTTGTGGGGGCTGGAGACATGGCTTAGCAGTTAAGAGCACTTATTATTCGTGAAGAAGACTGCCATTGCATCTCACAATTCTCTCTAACTCCAATCAAGTGATCTGAACAACTTCTGACCCTGTGTACATCAGGTATATGTGCAGTGAATGGGCATACCTGTGAGCAAAGCACTCACACACTTTGGGACAATTAAAATACCAAGTTGAACTACATCTGAAACTCAGTATTAAAAAGATTAACTGCAGATTATACAGCAATTTTAGAATTTACTCATTATCTTTTCTTTATCTTCCTGAAAATATGTAATGAAGGACTTATGGAACATCAAAGCTGAAATTGTGCTGAGCTATATACCCACTCCCATATATTTATCCAGAGGCAAACATTGATCTTTCACCCATGTTTACTTTAGCTCTACAAATGTCAACTCTGATCTCAACATTTTTCAAATGTATATTTATTCTCCCATTAAATACATATAATCCTATTACAAACATGCTTTGCACTCATCTCCTGACAACGTGGTACTTTTAGTAATTTTTTCTATCCCAAATACCTCCATTCCCTGATTAAATAGAGATCTGATTCATACATAATGATAAATAGACAACTTGGGTTTTTTCTCTCAATAGTAGATGTATTTTAACTTTCAGATTATACGTTGAGCTTATATCTTTTTTTCATAAAGGTTTGTTGTTCTATTATACAGAATTAGTCTTTTAATAAAACTCCCCAAACTATTATATGGAGCAATTTAAATTTCTATTTATGTGCCATGTCCACTTGAGTACAGGCCATGCAGACAACTAGCTATAGGCAATATTTTATTCTTGCTCATCATTTATTTCAAGGTTGAGCTGGTGTAGGAGTGTCCTCAGGGATGATTTGGGAGTCCCCTCTGTGTGCTGTGATTACCATTAATGAATAAAGAAAACTGCCTTGGCCTTTTGATAGGGCAGCCCTTAGGTGGGCGGAGTAGACAGAACAGAATGCTGTCAGAGAGAAGGCAGTGTAGCAGACACCATGCTTCTCCAGCACAAAATGGACACTGGTTAGACTCATGCCGGTAAGCCACTACTCGTGGTGACACATAGATGATTAGAAATGGGTTAAACAAATATGTGAGAGTTAGCCAATAAGAGGCTAGAGCTAATGGGCCAGGCAGTATTTCAATGAATACAGTTTCCGTGTAATTATTTCGGGTACACACCGGGACAGAACAAGGGGCCCTGTGCTGGGAACCAGGCACCTGGAATGCAGCCTGAGCCCCTCATTACAACATTGAGCTACACAAAAGAAAAAATGATGGTATACAAAAGCACCTAACTTGCATCATCATGAATGTTTATCTCTTCCCCATCTTTTTGTTGAGACGACAAATACAAAAAAGTCAGTCTGTATTTCTTAGCTGCATTGCTAAAATTACACTCCATTTTTTTATGATAAATTTGTATCAAGGCAAAACACTACATGGTGGCAAGGATTACATTATTGTACTCCAAACCTGCGGAGCTTTCCGAGGACAGTTGAAACAGACAGTGAATGTGGTTATTTTCTGTCAAGGGACAAGCAAGCCAAACTTTATCTGTTTAAAAACATTCCAGTCCTCAGTGACTCTAAAGGCATTACAGATCTGTATGAGTTTTGATGTACTGAAAACAAGAATAAGATTTCTTAGCAGGCATTCTGCTCTTCTTTAGATGAACCCTTTCATCATTCTGAAATAGTTCTCTGACCCATTTTATCTTTTTGCTTTTATTCTATAAAATTTTCCAGTTTCTTTCCTATGAAAATTGGGTTAGTGTATAGATATTCAAAGACATGAGTTCAGATATAAAGGCTCTTCAACTTACTACTACTATACTACTATTAGTATTACTACAACTTCAATGAAAACATATAGTTCTTCTCTAAACACAGTTGATCACTAACTTTTTATATTTTAGATAATAGTTTAGAGACTAAGAATTCAATGTGGATGAAAAATGAATTGAATCACCCCTTCAGTGATTCAGAAAATGAAGGCACAAACCTTTAGGTCTTAGGAAGAAGAATGCTAATTCAAAATCTTTCATTCTAATGACTCTGCCAGATTTGTATGTGTGTATAAAATGCACTTCTATAGAATATTTTCAAAATGGAAACATGTCTATTTTGGTTATTAATTATTACTCAAAACTTTATGTGAGGAAGATTTGGCCCATAGTGTATTATATCATTGAGAAATGATTGGATGATAATTAACAAATTAATTCATAGATAGCATTTGATGGCGTTATTGGAAGGTGGTACAATCTTCTACATGAAGGGCCTAGTTAAGGTCCCAGGCGGCATGACTTTAAAAATATATCTTCTCAAATGACCCCATTTTTATATTTTATATATATTTTGTTTCCTTCCTGGCAGGCAGAATGGAACATAGCTCCTTACCCTACTCAATTCGCCATGATACTTTGCTCACTACAGGTGCATATTAATGGAAGCCAATGAAACCTATAAAATAGTGACCCCAATTAGACAAATATTTCATTCAGCCTTTAAAATGTTTCACTCAAGTACTTGCCACAGCAGTAGAAAGCTGACTAGTACAGAGTTAATGAAAAACTTTTTTTTTTTACGCTTGAGTGTAGGTATAAAACAGATAATAAGAAACTACAAAGATAAATGCATGTTTCCTTGGATCCACATTCAAGACTTTAATTGAAGTCTATGATTGAGGGTAGCTCTGTCTATTTCTTTTAAATAAATATCCACAGAGAAATGCATAGACAATGTCTTAAACATTTAACATCCAGATAATTTTAATATGTATAAAGACAGGCATACATTTTAAAGAAGGCTGACATATGAAACATATATTGTAATTTTCCACTTCGAGTTGCTAGTAAAAATATACTAGTCCTTTGCAGACTAGAGCTGTGTCAGAATGTCCAGGAAAAATTACAGTCCTCCCATGTTCAAACTAGTAGAAATCGTGCATCATCACAGGGTTTTAGTTTTATTGCATTTCAAAGAAGGTGAATAAATTTCTAATATCAGTTTTTATTACATGAGCATTCCTTAAACTGATGAATATGAAACTCTACAGGAAAAATGAAAATTTTTATATCATTTGCCACATTGAAGAGATTCAAGGCCTATTTGTCAGGAAATCTACTCTTTTGGGGCTTTTTTTTTTTTTGCAATGCTGACTCAGATATTCTAGAAATTTCTAAAGGTTAGAGCAATGAAACATAATTTGTTAGTGTAATTCTGGTGCTTCAGCCAATATATTTAGAAGGACATATCAGATTAATTTTTTTTATTTTTCCATTCAAAAATTGACACTTCCTCCCCTTCTCCCATTCTCTTCCCGCTCCCCCACTAACCCTCCTCCCTCCCCTTCCATCCTTAAGAGAGGGCAGGGTACCCTGCCCTGTGGGAAGTCCAAGGCCCTCCTCCCTCCATCCCAGACTAAGAAGGTGTGCATCCAAGTAAACTAGGGTCCCAAAAAGCCATTACATGCAGGAGAGAGAGGTACCCGTGCCATTATCAATGGCTTTTCAGTCCGTCCCCATTGGCAGCCAAATTTAGAGAATCCGGTTTGATCATATGCTCATTCATTCCAGTCCAGCTGGACTTGGTGAGCTCCCATTAGATCAGGCATACTGTCTCAGTAGGTGGACCAACCCCTCGTGGCCCTGAGTTCCTTGCTCATCTTCTCCCTCCTTCTGCTCTTCAACTGGACCTTGTGAGCTCAGTCCATTGCTCTGATGTGGATGTGGGTCTCTGTCTCTATCTCCATCCAACGGACGAAATTTCTATGGTGATATTCAAGATATTCATCAGTGTGACTATGGGACAAGGCCAGTTCAGGCACCCTCTCCTCTGCTGCCCAAAACACGAACATGGTTTGAGTTTGTATGTGCTGTCATAGTTATCTTCCCGATGGACTGAAATAGGTGAAGACTGTAAAGTGAACTAGGAAGAGATTCTATAGCTCACTGTAACTGAATTTATAACACAGCTACTATTGATGACAATTTAGTTTTTAATTTTCTGTGTCTTGATTTCCTAACTATGATATTTAATGCGATAACTTACCACACATATTTTTATACAAAATATATGGTATTTTGCATTAGCCTTTTGTAAATATTGGCTAAGAGAAATAAGAAGAATCAAGGGCAACATTAGAATGTGGCCTCTGAATACCTGGTCTCATGGAAATAGGCAAGTGATATAAGCGTTGATCCTCCAACTCTTCCTACTTGTGTTGATGGTGGCTACACCGAAATCTTTTCCATCTTCCAATTCAGGCTGTCATCAGTAAGGTAAGAAGACCTCCCCAAACTGAAATAGAATTCTGTGCCTAGACTTTGCTGGTTTGAAAGAAAGTACTTTTGAAATCTAATGCAGAGGCATTTGAAAAATTACCACAAAATTATTACTAAAGGTAATAAATCTGCTAAAGAAATAATTTTAGAAAAAAATAAGTACAATTAGAAAACCTAAAGCCCCACAGTTAGGATGATATAGATTTCAATATGAAGGATGTAATCAATTGTCCTGCAGACATTATGTTACTGTCAGCATTGAAGAACAACAGTATGATTGTTCATTCCTATTCCTTCATATCACAAAGCTCTTTGTCAGTTTCTTTAAAATAAAAGCAGCATTAGTATCAGGAAATATACAAAGATTCTATTTTTACCAATACCCACTTTGTTGAATGAAACATGGCTGCTCTCTAAATTTGGTGTGTAAAGATGACATATGGATTATAGATCTCTCTCTAGACTGATCCTAAATCACGATCCATAGGAATGGAAAAGGATAGCAACGAATAAAATAATAAATCCTGATAGGATGCTGTAACCATGGGGAAAGTATATGAAACAAAAGAGGGTATGCTCACGTGGTTAACAACTTTGAGAACATAAAAGGAAGAGAAGTTTGGGTAAAAATAACCAACAATAAAGTTTGTGGGATAGCCAAATCACTTGAGAGTCCTAGGAAAGCTCGGTGGTAGAGACAGAAGGATAAAGGTAGATGGTTGTTCAAACTATGGAGACAATATGGCTGATTTCAAGAAAAGATAAAGTTAAATGTGTATGGGGTCTGTAGAAAGAAGGAGAAAGGACCATCAAGAATGATAAATAGTCAGCAGCAGGAATTAAAGAATTGGTGCCCTAGGAAGCAAAAGTAAAAACAATTTAAACAAAAGAGCAATTATACCTAGTACGCCATGTACAGCAATCATAGAAAATGATGAGAAAACAATTGAAGAGCAAAATCAAAAGATTTTAGGAGAGAAATAATATAGCAATAGAAGAAACAATTTCAGAGGAATGCTAGGCTATTTGGATAAAGAGGTGACTACATGGATAACATGGTCTTGTTATGTCAGGCATGGATCTCCATGCAAGGACACCAGAAAATACAGTCAAACAAGTTCTTCATTGCAATAACAGGAAAGGCAGGCTTCCCCATTTTCATTTTGTCTGAGGTCTCATCAATTAGGGAGGTTTTGTGAACAAATATTAGTCATACAAACTTGTAGTCAAATGTAAATGTTTGTAAGTAAAGCTACTTAAATATATTCTAGTTCTTTTATTGATTGGTAAATGTAATTTAAAATAGAAACTGGGTAGACTGTTATAAAAAATAGAATGCTAATTACCAGGGATGTGACAACTGGCTATATTTTGTTGAGAAAATATTGAAACAAAGATGTCAAGGTATAGAGCATATTTCTCACTTGATATGAGAAATTACTAGCATCCAAAAGAATTAGCAGCTCACATGCTGATGGAATTATAATGTGATGTATAAGCATGTGAAAGCTGACCAAATCCTGTTGTAACCTCAGGGGGAAAAGACAGCCCAAAAGAAGATGGAGGCAGGCTCCTGCAAGAGTAAATAAATGCTGGACACATGAAGCCATATACTAGCCTGTCAGTCTTATTCTGATCATTTGTTTATTAGGTTTAATGTTCATCAGTAATATTACATTACATAGAAAAGTTACAATCATTATAACTGATCCCCAATGATATTTGTCTGTTTTCTATTTTAAAAGTCTCAAAACCTTGGAAAATTGGCCTGTTATTATAATTCTTTGATAGTTTTTAAGTAATTTATGTTTTAGTTCTATGAAAAGTAAGATATTAGGTCCTTTCCCAGGAATATATTCTTACCCTTTTCTTCTATACTTATTGGGTTTTCAGCATTGACAATCATAATAGAAATGTCTAAAATCTCCTTTTAAGTTCTGCAGATGCTGCTTTTTCAAGGAGCTTGCCCTTATTTTACAATTGTCATCTTTTCTTATGTTTCTGGTAAACCTTATTTTCTTGTTGAAGCTTTTCAATATACAGTGGATTTTTTTTTCTCAAGTTCCTTCTGCTTTTCTTTCTTGTTGACTTAGGTTGCTAAATTTCACATTGCCATCTTTACAGTAGCAAGGAAATAAATACATGAATGCTTAATGCTCAGTTCAGTTTCTTTTCTCTTAGTCCAGGGCCCCTATCAGGGAATGTTGCTGTCCACTTTCAGTCTGAGTCATCTCACATCAATTAAGGCCATCAAGAAAATTCTTCTCAGACATTCCCACAGGCCAGCCTAATCCGGACAATCTAGATGCTCTTGAGAGTGTTCCCAGGTGAGCCTAGGCTCATTCACATTGGCCGTTAAATTAGCCATCACAAACATCACATAAGGTAACCTAAGAAAAAGGTTCCAGTGATGCTTCATGCCCATATGTTCAAGTCCACACATGTGCTTCTGTTTTCCTTTTGCTATTCAGCATTTATATAATAAATCTTCAATAGTTTTAAAAAACAGTATGAGAGATCATCTATTGAATGAAGCCAACTGTGGGATTCAGACACTGGAACCATTCTCGAAAGTGTTTGCATCTTTCCCCCTTCAGTGAGGAGTTCTTACCTAGCTGCAGGATTGCCTAATCATTGCAATGATTAGAATGTGAAAAATAAATTGATTCAGAATTGACACTTTTAAATTTATACCCTAGGTTTCTCACCTACAACATTCACTTTTAGTCATTAAAATGGGTTTCAGCTTTGTAATATGTTATTTTAAAGATTTTATGGGTTAATGACTAAAAAGTTACTTTGTTCGTGATTTCAGAAATAACTTATTATTATAAGGTAGATATTAATATTAAAGAAATTGTCTTAATTTTTATTCACTTTTACTTTTAAAAATACTTTGTAAGAATTATGCTAGTAACATTGCAATATCTTGCAAAAGTTATTACTAAATGTACATTTTCTAAACTAAGACATGAAGAATAAAGGAATAAATAGATGATGAAAATTTGACTACCTATTGGTAGTAATTGACTATTTAGTGAAGAGGAGCTTGAGAAAAGAATTTGGGAGCATATGTGGAAGTGTCTCCACTTGAAATTACACGTTAAGATTTGAGAGAACACATATTTGTAAAACATGAACAGATGGCTGTGGGATGCATGAAAAATAGGATTTACAAAATTGCTCTGTTTGAACACATTGGCCCTTCAAGTACTCAGAATAACATAGTCAGCAAATCATTTCTGCATGATCAAAACAATTTTGAACTGAAATTTAAAAGGAGAAAATTATCAAACAAAGTGCAAACCATGCTACAGCCCCAGCTCTTGTCTATGGCTTTCATGAATCAAATGCAGTCAACTAATTGAATATAGGGATCTCTACCTTTCCCATCTAATACTGTGGTTGTGCACATTGTGGCTTGCTTATCATTGACTTAACAGTTAACATCTTCATATAAATTAATCATACCATATTTGTTCATCTGGGTCTAGGTTACCTCACTCAGAATGATTTTTTCTAGTTATTTACATTTACCTACAAATTTAATTTGTTTTAATGGCTGAGTAATTTTTTTTGTATAAATGTACCACATTTTCTTTATCCATTCATCTGCTGAAGGACATCTAGGTTGTTTCCAATTTCTAGCGATTATGAGTAGAACAGCAATGAACATAGTTAGACAAGTGTCTCCGCGGTAGAACCAACTGTCCCTTGGGACCAATATTGATATAGCTGATTCTTGAGGTAGATTGGTTTCCATCATCCTGACAAACCACCACACTAATTTCCTTAGTGACATTTTCGTTGATGCATAAAAGTACAAAACTTGTATATATTAATTGAATGTGACATTATACTTTGTTGTATGAATACAGTTTATAACATGGAAGTTAGGGTAAACATTTCTCTTTTCTAAGTTTTTATATTTCTTTATGATAAAAAATAATAATACAAAAATCTAGATAAGATGGATATAATGTTGAGAGGCTGAAGGAAACTTTACAAACCTTCAAATATTTCAGTTATTGTTATTCAGGAAATCAGTGGCACTATCCTGCTTAATGATGTAATAACCTATTGGTAAAGGTAAAAGAGATAAGTATCAAGAATTACACTCAGTTTATGGACACTTCTCAGCAGCAGCAGCAGCAGTAGCAGCAGCAGCAGCAGCAGCAGCAGAGAGAACACCTGGAGTGATTGGAGCCTTATCCTCTCCTGATCAAAGAGGTCAGGTTCATACCCTGAGTAGGGTGGGGAGGAAAGATCTTGATTAACTGTAGAAAATGTTGCCTGACTTTCTCACACCATGGTACTTCTTGTTCTTTACAAGATTCTACAGTAGTGTTACTCCTGGAACACACATATTGAATCACGTGACTTATTGCTGAAGGGAAACTGAATTACAGCATAGAGGAGATCTTGAGGAACTTGTGTTTAAATTATTAAACATCGGTTAAAGTTGGCATGGGTGTGTAACACTGAGCTGAGATTATCGAGTTTTTGTTGTTGTGTTGTTGAGTATTTTTTTTTCCTTTTCAAGCTGCGCTTTTAAAGAGAGATACGTGAATTAGACAAGACCCATGGTGCAGTTTTCAGTTCATATACTCTTCTCAAGAAAAGCCAGTCTGTAGGGACATGAATAAGTGGCCTGTGTTAGTTAAGGAAGAAATTTGCCATCAGATGGGAGTTAGATATATGATTTTGATTCCCTGCAGGAGAGAAAAGCTGATATCATTAGTATTAAGAACCCATCAACACTCAGCATGTTATTGAGCTCATGACTGGAAATGCTAAGTGATACTGACTCACAAATATTTTCAGGGTCATTTATTGAGAGAATGTAGTCAGAGGTAGACAGTTTTAAACTCGCTGAACAGAAAATTAATGTTAAAACCAAAACACTTTGGTTTGCAGAGGTAGAGTTATATATTAATGTCACTGTTAGTTAATCAGTTTTAAAGCTACATCATTCTTCATATACAAAGAGTACAGAAAATAAATGGGGTAGGTTAGCTGTTTGCGTTTTTAAAGTATGCCCAATTGATTCCATACAAATTCTGGATAATAATGTTAGAGGAAACTTGATACTCCATTTTTTAATCTGCTATAGTGACAACTGGAATATTAGGATGAAAAGTTAAAATAAAACTGAGAGCCAGTGAGTTAAGCCACCTGCTACCAAGCCTGACACCCACATTTCAATTTCTAGAATCCACACAATAGAAGGGCAAAACAAGTTCCCCCAAGTTCTCCCCCTCACACACACTAAATAAATAAATAATGTTACAATATATTACATAAGGAAAAATAAATATTGAAACACAGATCAGAGAAACCCCAAGCCAAAATATTTTAATAAAGCAATATATTTGCTATATGAAGAAATATATTTCTGTATTTGAAATGCAATAAAATGGGACAGTAAAAATCACTGCATAAAGATTATTAGTTTTTAAGTTAATAATTTTAATTGTAGTTTCCTTACAAAATGTGATTACCTAATTCACTTGCAGAGCTTTTTCATCAAGGTTTTTCAGTTAGTGTTGTGGAATGACTTTGAATGTTAATGTGTTACTTCTCTACTTCTTGCCCTGTTTTCCAGACACCAAACTGCTGTTATTGCTCCTTCCTGTCTGTCACTTGTGAGAAGAGCAGACATTTAAATGGAGCACATGTGTGAAACTGCCAGCTACCAGCCTCACTGTTACCCTGAAATGCATGATACTTTAACTACTTCTTTGTTAGCTTGTTATTCGCATGGTGATAAGAACAGGATGTTCTTGTCAAATAATTTAATACACTTCTGAAATTTGAAATCAAAGATTTATTTTGGTTTCGGCCACAAAATACTATTCATTCTGACAATTGTATACACAGCAGAGAGGGGAAGAAAATGAAGACTCAGGACAGCTCAGAATTAAATCAATGCGTTGCTTTTTCATATTTTTGTTTGTTTATTTTTCTCAGTTTAAGCAGTAGTACCATGGACACCATATTCTAACAGAAAACAGTATGCTTTGAGAAGCCAAGAACATCATTCCCATATTCACATTTCTGTTGTTTATTTTTCTTAATCAATAATGTGTACAGAGTTACCTGGAGAGTCCATTATAATGGAGACTGTTTCAGGACCCTGGGCTAGGGACTGAGGTCTGGTGTTTCTAACTAGCTCAAACCATATATTGAGGTTATTGAGCCCAGAACAAAAGCTGAATCACTAGAGTCTTCAATGTCAAGTTCTGTACTCTTCTTGACATTCGATTACAGTTGAATATTTTCTGATCAATCTTTCAAACTTGGCTAGTAACCTGAGTATTTTTACAGTAACTTTTAAAATTATTCCCCTAATTTGAAGCACCTGTTTTGGTACTGACTACTTAGAAATGAATACCTAAGAGTAACGCTGATAATATTCTTAAAACACAACTCTAAACACCATAATTTCAAATGTCAAGGTCAGGAAATTCCAAATCTATATATTCTAATATTTCTGAAGTCTAAAATACCTAGTAGTTATAATATCAAAACCACCATCTTGAATGGTTAAAATTTAGACTATTGAAAGATAAAACATTCAACCCTTAAATTTATTGTTTCTTGGGATGGGTGGAAAACAGATTTAGTTGGTCTATTTTTGCAGCTCCAGCAGTCTTCAAGTTGAGACAAGAAGATAATGAGTTCGTGGTCAGCGTGGTTTCAGAATGAGCCCTTGCAGAGGGAGATGGGAAAGGGAATTAGGGAATAGGAGCAGTGGCCACATCTAGGATTTTACTGCCTCTCACCCAAACACACATGGAGGTTTATCCTTTGAAAGAATTCAAAAGTTCAGTGACATTGCACACCAGAGATTTGCTTCTGCGGCCATTCCCTCTGAATCCCAAAACACACTAAGTAGTGCTTTGGGAGTTGATTGTTGATGACGACAAGCCAATAACACCAAACTTAAAAACAGAACCAAGCACCTGACACATGTCTCACTCTACTGTAGATAGCAATTCAAATCTATCCCTCCTGCTCCTTTAATCATATATGCACAGTCTGTGTTCCTGCTCTATCTGAAATTATTAGAAAGTCCTTTCATTTAATGACCAGAAAGAGGGAATCATTTATTAAATGCCTATGGAAGATGCTGTGGTCTTTAGATGAGAAAGGAGATTGTAATGAAATTCCATGCTGTGGTTGCAGATTTGGAATTAGCTAGGCACAATAGCTTCTAATTACAAAATTGAAGGTGTTCTCTAAACTTAGTTTTCTTTTGCTGTCCAGTGCATTAGCAGAAAATCTAAATGAGTTTCTCAAACACATGACGAAGTGAAAACAAAAAAATTTCAGTTTAAAAATATGTTATTTGCTTTTAACAACAATTTTTCCAGTTTATGAATAGTCTAGAGACTTCTGATCAACTAAGGCTCATTTTCCTAATGAATCCAGGAAAGCTATTGGCTCTTTGTAAATCAGTTATGCACTTGATAGGAAAAGTCAGATAATGACATGGCTGTTGGATCACCAGTCCTGGGTTCTGCTAACAGTATAATCTCTGTACATGTCCATGTGTAATGGATTTCTTCACACCCACAACATCAGAGCCCAGGGTGCCAGGGATGGTTGTACCAAGTTGTATGGTTGATGGCTGTATCAAATCGCAGTATAATTTTTAAAAGAACAGCACAATGTAGAAATAAATGTGCATATACTCTCTGTTCAAAGAAATGCCCGAAAGGAAAGAAAGATAAAACATCTGTTATTGTGAAGGTAGTACTCCAACTGAAGTTCTCCTTTCTCTATTTCTATTCCTATTATTCTTAGGTTTGACCTTTTTATACTGTCCCAACTTTCCTGGATGCTTTATATCAGAATTTTTCTATATTTAACATTCTCTTTACATGTTGTATCCATTTATTCCATCCTATCTTCCATGCCTGAGATCCTCTCTTTCATCTATCATATTCAGTTGGAGAAACCTTTCGGGGACTATGACAGAGCAATGAGGTGAGGAGGGAAAGTCAGTGGGTATGGTCCATGGAATCCAGACGAGATATGGGCAGGGGAGAAGGGAAGTTGAGGCTGTTGTTCTGGTGTGTCACTAGAGGTGACCCTGAGAATTGAGTCTGGGGTAAGAGAGAAAATGGAGATGTCTGGTGACAACCTACCTGATCTTCCAGCAGGCTTGGTTTATGGTTGAGCCACTCCTTACTATCTTTTAAAGTTTCCTATTTAAAATTGTAACACAGGTTATTGCAGTGTATTATGCTCTATACTTCATTTTGTGACATTTTTAATTATCTTGGAATTATAAATTGTGTGAAGACCCTTAAAGAGATAGTATATACCTATTCTCATGAATAACATTTAAAGAAATAATGATACTATCAAATGCTGTTGATAGCAAAGATAATGTTAATCACTCACAGATTAATAGATAAAATGTAAAACATTGGAAATAAGATTTCCAGTGTCTTTTGATATTAAAATTAGATTTAAAATAAAATTAAAAAATTGTACTATTGTCATTTTACTCAGCAAATGAAAATTGCAGCCATTCAAAGATTTTACATAATTACTTTACCTCTATGTATAATAGTACCAATCTAGGAACTATTTAGATGTACTTTAAGAAGTGAATGATTTGAAAATTTGTTGTATGTCCATGACATGGAATACTTCAGCAATAAAAAGAAATACAGTATTTACATGCTCAAGAGCCTAAATAAATTTCAGAGAAATTATGTGAGATGAAGAAGCCAAGTCATAAAAGACTAAATACTGTATAATTCCAATAGTCTCAAAATGATAATGGCGATGTCAACAGATTAGTGATTGCCCAGGAGGAAGAAGGAGTGAAATTGTGATTACAGAGGGGTCAAGTCTGTGTGCACTGTGCCGATATTACAGTGGAGATAATCTGTCTTGACTGTGATGGTGCTCCCACAAACATTTCTATGTCATGAAATTTCATTGAAATTGATACAAATACGCAATAAAATGCATTTATATTGGTGAAATAAAAATAAGCTCTGACTTATACAAACTATTAATTATCAGGTTTTTTTATTATTCTGTGAATAGGAAAGAGGGCAACATTGGAGGAAGAGGAATAAATGGAAAACTACATTTTTCTATGATTTCCTCTACAAATTCTTATGTGCCTGTGGTTATCTAAAATATCTTTTAAAAGCCGAGCCTTTGTTCAATGTTTCACATAGCTCAAAGAAAATGATGTTAATTATCCACAATGGACTTGGACCTTTCAATATCTGAGCTATAGTCCAACCTTTTGCCAGAGGTGTTACTAACACCTCAATCAAGCTCCATCCTCTTGATTTCTAGCAAAATCTTCTGAGGTAAGATTAGGAAGAGACTGCTGAGGTACCAAATCTCAAATAGAGAGTCTATAACTTCATTATACCCTATTGTACAGTTTGAAAAGCCTCTACCTCATTAGAAACCATATGTTCATTATCAGTAAAATATATTCCTCTTCTGTTTTCACATTTTCTTTCCTCAACAAGAAAAAGTTGTTTTGAAATGGCAGTACCATTGCATCTGCTTATATGATCCTTCACATGTATTCCATCCTCATTTTTGGAAGGCTTACTGATGATCATCATTATTTTTTCTGCCTAGCTTTAACTATTATGAGTCATTGATATTACGATATTTCTGTGCCTCAGTCTGAATAATCTTACAGTCAGATATGTTAAAGTTGGCTACCTCTTTCTAATGGCAAGCTCAGTGATTTCCATCTGTCATTTCCCTTTCTTCTGTCTGGCATCTACTTAACTCAGATAATGCTGAGATTCCTTGAGGATCTGGGCAGTAAAAAACTTGTTGTCAGTAAGATCATTTTTATTCTCCTTTCAGATGCCTCTGGTGTACATTCTGACAGTTCCTCTTATATTTTCCACATAAATTTATTCTCAGGCTAATTGGCTGTTAATGGAAGATAAGGAAGGCATTGGAATAAATGTGGCCACCTGAAAAACAGGACTTCAGAAGTAGTGTTCTTTTTCCTTTCTGTTCAACAAGTAGTATACTGGTAGGATAGATTTAAAGACAGATTACATATTTTCCTGATTTCTACAGGTCAAGCAATAAACTCTTAAATTTGAGAGCATAGGAAAAATAAATAACAGGTTTGTAAGAAACTAATGCTGCAATTTTATTTGAAAAATATTATATTCTATTTGAAACAGATTATTAGCTTGGGATGATTATTTCTCAATGAAAATTTAGTTTTCCATCATTAGTGTGACATACAATATATGCAGTTTAAACCCAAATTCTGGTGTCTTTGGCACAACAATGTTAAGGTTACAAATTATATCCTTTATTTTTCCTGACTAAATAAAGACGGTTTAATCTAATGAGATTGCACTGAGATTATTAAAAAATGGACTAGGCTCTCTTGAGGCCTCTGCTCTGACCTACATCATATTCCACAGTTCTGTCCAGTATGAGTTTCATGAAATGGCTCAGGAAAGGAAAGACTGACTCCCAGAGGAAATCATGTCTGCATAAACAGTTATCTGAGTCAACTGGAAAACAAAGGTTTTATGAAACATAAATGACTCAGTTAATTCTAGGACTATTCATGGTCAGTAATCTCTTTTTGTGCCATTCCTTCAGGATAATAGTTTAGAAGTAAATCTTCCCATGAATTAAGTTTCTTTCCCAATTATAAAAATGCAACATATAATACTAAAAATTTCCAAAATAAACCTTTCAAATGCATGTTACCTGACTATACTAACTGCCCACAAGCAAATCATAGGTATTCCATATCAATAATCTGGTTTAGGAGTTTCTTCTGTATTTGTGTGCTGCTTTCATTAGTTGAATAAAGAGACTGCCTTGGCCTTTTGATAGGGCAGCCCTTAGGTGGGCAGAGTAGACAGAAAAGAATGCTGGGCAGAAGGGAAGTGTGGCAGCTGCCATGGTTCTCCTGCCCGAGATGGACGCTGGTTAGGAATCTTTCCCAGTAAGCCACGACCTTGTGATGACATACAGATTATTAGAAATGGGTTAGATCAAGAGTGAGAGTTGGCCAAGAAAAAGCTAGATATAATGGGCCAGGCAGTGTTTTAAATGAATACAGTTTCTGTGTAATTATTTTGGGGGTTAAGCTAGCCGGGCACCAGGAACGCGGCCCACGCCTCTTACCACAATAATCTATCCAAATCAGAGCAAGTATGTCTGCTCTAGAAACATATTTAGTAAGGAGGTAAACATACATAAACATATATTTACCTTGGAAATCATTAAATACAATATTAATTTTGTAGTTAAATATCCAACCTCAAAGAAACATGCCTATAAAATTAAATACTGAACTTTGAGTCTTGACTCTTCTTTGTACTATGGAGTTCTCTTCACAACTGGACAACATACCCCAAACTAATCATGTTTTTCATGTATCTCTGATGTGATTGCACTCCTTTATCTAGAACACCATTTCTCAAATTCTTTGAAATGTTTCTTTCTGATCACTATTAAAGTTTACTGAATCACGAAAGTGACTTTTAAATTACTTTGTACCTGAAACATCACTAATAAATCAATTATAGAGATTTTTATATTATCAGGCTCATTTATACATGTTGCTTCCTACTTATGAGAGCCTTGAAGTAAAAGAATATGCATTATTAATAGCTTGCTCCTCCAGTGTTTTTTAATATGCTCACAAATTAAATACTTTGATACTGTTACAAAAGAGTCAGTGAGATTCCCCTCCCTTGAATGTGCCTATATGTACAACTGTCTTCTAACAAATGGAATGTAACCAAAATGACAATTGTAATTTGTAAGTCTCAGACATAAATAATAAAAAACCTTGCCACCCAGAAGTAGTTTCAGCACTAGTTTGCTATGAGGAAAGTGAAAAATCTGGAAGCCAGTTTGGCATTGAGCTGTAGTTATAAACTAGCTTGACAGAAAATAAAATGAAGATGTTAAAAACCTTGAACAAAGCCTATGTAAAATCACCGCTATGTGATAGCGGAGTTTGGGAGTAGAAAACAGACATCAAAATCCTACTAGAAACTGGATAAAAAGGAAACTTTTATATGTTATCACAAAGTTTAGCAGGAATTATAAATCAAAAAGACGTTAGGGAATAAAAATTGTACTCCACATGTTTGGATGTGCAGCTCTGCAGCTTTTTCAAATCAAATATTGAAGATGCCACTTGGATTCTTCTTACAATGTTACAAGAAAAAGATAAAGTACTCCTGAAGCACTTCATTGCTCTGAGTTTATTAATGTCTGCAGATGGTAATGGCATCAAGAAACAACTTCTAAAAAGTTCTAAAAATCCTTTCAGTGTTGTAGAGTCCTTTTAAAGACAAAAGACTTCTGAAAATTTTATGGGAACAATTCACCACATCTCTACATCAAAGTATGGAATGACTGAGAAGTTTTTCAGAAGGAGTCCTCGGTACACAGGTAACAAATAAAATGTTCTAGACACATCAAACAGACATTGTGGTGGGACTTTTGGCATGATAAGGCCAACAGGACAGCCACCAAATTTTAAAATAGTTATATTTGTAAAATCAATACCAGCTTTATCTGAAAGAGACAAGTGTTTCTAGTGGTGCAATGTTGGTTCTCATAACTCTCATCGGCTTTGATAAGCTACCAATATGTTTTAAGTTCACATGGTACACCATGAAGCCCACATTTTGAGGAACAGATTTGCCTATTAAGAGCTAGTGAGGGATTGGAGCCTCATATTAAAAGATTTGTGGTTAAAATAACTCAAGTATAGCACCCTGACCAGGAATATCTGACAGTGGTGACCTACCTCCACTCACCCTCATAAGACACTCAGGTTTGAAACCATTAGGAAGTTATTCAATTCGTCAGATAGATTTGATAACAAAACTATTAATTGGATAATTCCATTAAGTTTTCTTTAATTTATTGCACAAGAAGAGAAAATTACAATTGCTGTCTAGTATCCAAGTTATTTGTCACATTGTTGTGATTTGCTAATGCTTGTTGGAAGAAAAAATTGTGATAGTCACTTGAAGGCAAAAAACAAAAGAAGATGAAATCATGGAGATACTATTCCAACTACTTCGAAACTCTGAAATAAATTTTATTTCACACTTTAAATCGTGTAGGTTAGCAGTGACACATTAAAAATGTCATACACTGACTAACTTTTGTAGCTCTGCAATTCTCCATAAGATCTTTATGGTAAAACATGACATTGATTGTCCCTCCCTACTGTTATAGATACAGCTGAGCAAGGCCTATAAACTGGTGCAATAGCGAAATGACTCCTCTGGAATAATAAGCAGCTCTCTGATCCAACTTAAGTAATGCTCCACAAGTAGGAAACTATGCTTGGTACTCTAAACTTGGTCAGGAACACACAACTTGGTAGGTCATGGGCCCAAGGATAAAAACCTATTATTGTTCTCTACTAAGCAAATATGTTGTCAAATTTCCTCTTTGTACGCTTATACTCATAGATAAATGCACCTCTCAGGCTTTGTCACAGAAGCTTCCTTTTTACAGTGAACAGCAATTAATGCCGAGAGTCATTCAATGTGATGAGAATAAGTGACTCTTATGTGATGTGGGATGTCCTTCTCTATATGTATTGCTTTTATTGGTTAATCAATAAGATTGTTTTGGCCAATTGTTCAGCAAAGCAAAGTCAGGCAGGAAATCCAAACAGAGATAACAAGAAAAAGTAGGTATATAATGCCATGTAGCTGCTGAAGGAGAAAGATGACAGGCAAATGCCAAAGAAGCAAGACTTGTGGAAAATGAGGCCAGTCAGTAGAACATGAGACTCTCAATCTCTGGGTCATGGCTTCGTGCCCAACATTGAGCACCATTTTATAAGTGGAGACTGCTTGTTCATTTCACAGTCACCCAGACTCAAATAATCACAGAGAAACTATATGAATTACAACACTGTTTGGTAAATGTTTCAGGGGTATGTCTAACTGGCTCACTCTTACATCTTAAATTAACACATTTCTATTAATATGTGTAACACCCCAAGATTGTGTCCTACTGGTTCTGACATTCCAGCATCTTTCTCCTTCAGCAGTGACATGACGTCTCTTTGACTCTACCTACTCTCTCTATATATCTCTGTTCACATTTCTTGCCTAACTTTACTTTGCTAAATCATTGGCTGAAACAGCTTCTTTATTAACCAATGGTAATAACATATTCATAGCCTACAGAAGGGAATCCCACATCACTTATGTGTTTTTCCTAAACACAGCATCTTTATCACTCTCTTCTAGCCTGAGAGAACACTGACTAAAAAGATACTGCAAGTATTTACCGACCAGATCATAGGGAAGAGTGCTGAGAAAATACTTTAGGATATGACATGCCTACTGGACTAAAAATCCCAAAGCAGCTGTTGTTACTTGCACAAGAGCTGCACAGGAGTATCCAATACTCTAGCATGCATCGTGGAGGGGTTCATGAGGCCTTACCCTCCCTGAGAGTCTATGGAGCATAAGGGATTCCTGGGAGAAGGAGCATCAGTTTTCAGTGGTGCAGCCACTGATAAGTTACCCTTAACTCAGCAAATAACTCTCAACTCAAGCTTAAAGGAATTGAACATTGAATCTGGTATATCAAAAATATTAAAATACAAACAGTAGCACTGGAGTCAGAAGAAGAATTACAGGGAGAGAGTGAAGAATGAGATACAGTAGTGAGGGGTTGAAAGTAATGAAAATTCAATACATATAAATAAATACATCTTTATATATGTATATGTTAAATTCTCAAAAATGACCATGACTTTTACTGAGATTTTCTACATGATAGACAGATACTCCATTATGATATTTACCAGAATTTCCAATTAGAGTTTATCAAAAATTTCAATATTTATAATCAACAATTTACATATGAGAAAACATCACTGAAACCATGACATAACTTTTCTTTGGTCATTAATTAAATAAGATATAAAAGTCATTTCTTTTTCTATGCATTTTTTGGTTTCGTTTCTACTGAATTTGCTATAATATGGATATGGTAATGATACCAAAATGTAATTACTCAGTCTAGTGGTGAGAGTATAGAAAGAGACAGGCATTTTGATTTTTATACAACAGTTATTCTATCAAGATATTTGTTAATATTTTAAAATTATTAATGGAATGATTGGAAATGGTCTATGAACAGTTGTGGTTGTATATTTGTATATCAGATTTATCTGAAGTAATTGGTTAAAAAAATAAGAAGGTCTGTACTTAACATCACTAAATTTAGGATACTATGCTTGGAAAATCTTCACGAAAAACAAGTAGGGAGCCATTTATTTTGATCATTACAATAATACTACATAGTTCTATTTTACTTTCTCTTCAAACACAATTTTAGTTCCCTATCTTTTTTTAATTTCATAATATATAGTTTTTAATTTTATTTACATAAATTTTTATTTGTTTATATTCAATTTATAAATATATTTCATATTTTTATCTCTTTATCTCTAAAGCCAATATGTTTATGTGCCTATCTATTAATCTAACTATCTCTAGAATAGTACTGTATATTGATACTCCATGAGTATATATATATTTAGCAGATACTCTGTGAGTATATACACTCTATTAGTATATCTACTCAGAGTATCTGCTAAGTTATACCACTAACCTCTTAGAATCCTCATTTTATAAATGACTGATATTAATGAGCATGAAACTTAAAATAAAGAATTGATTTTGCTGAGATGCAAGTGTGACATACTCTGAGAATGACTGAAACTAAATCAGCAGTATTATATCAAAAGTTGGTAATTTATCACTTTGGGCACATATGGTAATTTATGTAGATAATAGTTATAAAATATATCATTAAACATGATAAATTAGAAGCCATTTTGAACATTTTCATTGACGGCATTAAGACAATATTCAAGATGCATGATCTTGCTGAATTATTCCAGAAATGAGAACTCAGTACTAGTGACTTTGTCAAAAAATCAGGGGAACAAACGAATATAACCACAACTGGCAAATACACAGTAAAAAATCCAGATACATGTAATACAAGAAAAGACAATATCAAAATGTAACCAACATGTAATGTGGGAAAATCATGGAAGAGGAGAAAGAAATATGGTAAGAACTAGAGTCCCAGATACTTGCTGCTGGACAATGCCTCCTGGACACAATCAGGTAAATGAACCTGTAAAATCTTGACAATATGGATACCTGAACAAGACTAGGATAAGGACAGGACCAGCTGGCATGCCATCCTAAACAATAGAACTTGCATATGGAAGAGCTATAGGTGTTCAGAGGCTCCTGAAAGTTGGGTGAATGTTTCTTTCTGGGATAGGCTCATGCACAGGTTGTCTAATCCTAAATGGTCCTTACTGACACATGTATATACTAGCAATGTTAAATGAACAACTCAGTTGTTTATATATACATATTATGTATATATACACATATGTGTATAAAGGTAGTAATAATAATTCAAAGATATGTCATAAATTTGTGAGAGGTTCGGACATAAAAGAAGTCAGAAGAGGGAGGTAGTGACATATGTATGTATAGGAATTTATATTTATCTGTGTATGTGAATGTATATATATATATCTCACTCATGCATAAATTTCTCAAAATTTCCCATCATTAAAATAAATAAAAGGTAAATTAAAGAGACTCAACTCTGCCAATCTTCAATAAATGAAAATGAGAAACTGGTTCAGCATTATTAGTGGTATATATACTAATTACCATAATGAACAATTCTGAGTGCAATATGTATGCTCAAATGGGTGAATCTCCTGAGTGTATCTTTTCCATACAGTAAGTAATGTTGTCTACATGTCTCTTACACATCCATGTGATAAGCACTTTTCTTTCCATCTGCACAAGTGAAGAAAATCAGTCAGTAAAATTAAACAATACAGTTATAACCATGAATAGGCCATGAAACCAATAACAAGAACATAGGGTATATGTGGCAAACTTGACCGGTATGTCCTCTCAGAGCTTAAAAAAATTTATTCCAATCTACTGGCCAATCAAAAGACAACAAATTAAGAAATGAGTCTGATGATTTCAAATATCTAAATCATGAACGAAAAGCAGAAAAAAAATGAGACAGCCAAGAAGAATGGGCAGAAGGCTAAGTTGTTATGTACTTAAACAGAAAATCAGATACTTAATTCATGACCAAAAATCACTGCAAATGATTATCCTCCTTCCATTGTTGTATTTCCCAACCAGTTCTTCCTTTGGTGTTGGTGTTGTTCACTATCTTAAATGGAATGTTATGTTATTTAACTCCTGGTCTGCATAACAAAATGCCTTATAAATAACTAAATGAGAAAAGCATTAGTTTTAAAAAGTGTTTCAGAGTATTAAGGGCATGGAAGAAAAGCCTATCAGAGTCAGGAAGCAGGAAGATGCTTGAGATGTGATGTCTTTTTTATTCCCTTTTAAAATATTTGTGTGTGTGCATGCATGTGCATGTGTGTGTGGCTCCCTGTCCACATGAGTGTACGTGCTTGCAGAGGCCAGAAGATCATGTCAGATGCTCTAAAAGTGGTATCACAGGTAGCTTTGGGACACCCAACATGGGTGCTGTGAACTGAGCTCTATTATTCTGGAAGAGCAGCATGTCTGTTACTTGTTTTTATACTGTCTTGGCCTAAGCCTTATTGAACAATGTCCCTCGTATTCAAAACAGGCCTTCCTACCTGGTTAAGCTCCCCACAAATGCTCCAACAGACACATGACAAGTACAGTTACTAATGTTTTGTGTAGCAGTTCAATCAAGGAAACTTGACTGGATAAAATGTCCCATAAAAGTAAGCCATTATATATTTGAGATTGACTATTTATTTACTCCTATTCCCTTTCAGCATTTTTCTTACATCCAGCCAAAAGAATGTATTTTTTCTTCAAACCTATTTGTTATCAGAACCCCTGAACATGTAAAGGATTTCTTTTTAAGATATCTAAGTTTGTTGATGTCTTAGCTTTGGGGCTGTTGTATACATGTACTCATTCACTCTTAAAGCACAGCCATTTCTCATCCTGGATTTATAGCATAGTCACAGCTGTCATTATTTGGTATGTATTTTGTTGCTGTTGAGGATATTTTATAAATATATTCCATAAATTTGAAAAGTATTTTAGGTTTCTTCCACATGTGACTTCTAACTACATGAGTGTGACCTGGAGAGTCATGAAAACACTTCTATAATATTAAAAACGAACAGTCAGAGCTGTCCCCAGATTCTGAGAACACCTTTCATTCTTCTCCTGGCATTCTCTAGGACCCAATAGACTCACAGTTTGTACTTGAGCATTCTCATGACTCCTAAGACTCACAGTTTGTACTTGAATTCTCATGACTCCCTAGACTCATAGTTTGCACTCTCACTGTGGGAACAGCCCTGGATTCCTTTAACCCTGTTAATGTCCAATTAAACAGTTAATTTCTTTACTGTCCTAAGGACACATGCCAATGATGAGCTTAAAAGGCTTACGGTTTCAGACACCTTACTACTGGTTTTAAAAATGAGTGATAATTGGTAATATCTTAGTGTTCCTATTTAAAAGATCTGGAACATCAGAGAACTTCAGGAACTTCACCAAAGTTACCAAGAAAGTGACATTCACAACTCTTAGATTCTGAGTAAATCCAATAATTAAATAACAAAATAAGACCAAATTTATCACAATCCATATTATTCACATTTCAATATATATTGAAGTATATATAACACTGCCTTCATTTTGAATTTTGTTTAAATGGAAAATGCATCAAAATTAGGGGTCCAATACTATGGCTTGTAGTTTTGAAGACACTTAAGTAAAAGATTAGACTTTGTAACTATTTTGGCTTGCAGTTCTTGCAATAGAGAAAGAGTGAAACTATGTTGTTATCATACCTCATTTCTTGGAAACAGCATCTATCCACCATTTGTACATTTCACACCTCACACCCTTTGCTCACACCCTGCCTCTAAGGGACCTGATCCATTTGCAATAGCATGTAAACGTCCCTGACACTGCAAACGCTCACAACTTCTGTGCCCCACTGAACAATTTCCCACTAGTAAAATTTTGTTTTGACTTAGGAAAGTCTTGATTTTTACATTTTTCTTTATACATTTTAAACCATTGGCTTATATAAGCATTTAATAAACAAATATAAAAGTATTTAAGCATCTAAACATTTTGTCAAATTTATAATCTTAAATATTCAGAAACAAGAATCTTAAAAGTGCATATAGCAAAACTATTAAAATATGTACACTGTTTTTATTTGAAACATGAAGAGTCAGTGGTATTCTTATTATAGACATAAGGGAATCTCATAAATAGCAGCAGAAGGAATAAAACAGCATAAGGAATACTGTATTTTGGTGTAAAAATCTCCAAAGCATATGTCTGAAAATATGTTGTTTGAAGGAGAAAATCTCTGAAGTTTTAAAGTATAGTTCAAAACATCTCATAGTAAATATTAAAATAGTATATCAAAAATGAAAAACAAATGCTATCTAAAAACACATGCATCCACATCCACACCCATACCCATAACCATGCCCCCACATACATATAAATGTGTCCATGCTGAACATGTGTGGTATAAACTAAATCACACAACAGTATATGAGTTTATACATTTAAAAGTTTCTAAAACTCATATTTTATGTCTCAGTGTTAATGATGAGGTAGGATAAGACATTCTGTTTCTCATTCCTGGTGATTTAGCCCAAGGTTTACCTTCTAGGCCATTGTTTCTTTCCCTTCTATATACATTTTAGTTGCAGTTCAGAGTCTCACTAAGTTGCTAAGGCTGGCCTTTTTGACATTCTGTAGACTCAGCATATATACTTATGATCTTCCTGCCTCAGCTTTATGAGCAAAGAATTACAGTCCTGTGACTCAAGGATCAACAAGGATTATTCCAATGCTAATCAACAGTTACCTAGAAGCTGCTGTGCATTTTCGGTGAATGGTCTTCACTTTGAAGTCATAGTTACAAATCTCAGATATAAGACTTCATAGACATGTATCTTAACAATTTGGTTGAAGGTGCTGTGGATGGAGCTCAGTTGGTAGAGTGACTGCCTACCATTCCAGAAGCTCTGGATTTTATCCCCAGCATTGCATTAGATGTAGTGTCATAAACCTGCAATTTCAGCACTTGAATGGTGGAAGGAGGAAGGTAAGGCATTCAAGTCTAGTTTGAAATAGTGAATTGGAGGCCAGTCTATGCTACCAGACATCCTCTCTGACAAAAAGCCAACCAAATAAATCAACAATTTCATTAAGGAGAAGAGTTTGGCTATTTCCCTATTTTGTTCACAAAGCATATAAAACAGGTCTAATACAACTATGAATAGCCAATGCCATTTAAAGTTATTCCAATATTCATATATTCTCTCAGGATTGTCTCCTTTATCATAATGCTATCCTACAAGACAATTACATTTCATTCCAAGTCATGTGGTTGGTAATGAAGATTAGTTAAGAAGCCATAATAGGGTTTCTATTGCTGTGAAGAGACACCATGACCATGGCAACTTTTGTAAATGAAAACATTTAATTGTGGTAGCTCACTTACAGTTCAGAAACTTAGTTCATAATTTCCCAGGTGGGAAGCAAGGTGGCATGTGGACAGACATGGTGCTGGAGAATGGACAGAAGGTTCTTACATCTTGATCCCTCAGGCAACAGGAAGTGTTCTGACTCACTGGTCATGACTTAAACATATAGAGACCTCAAAGCCTGCCTCCACAGTGACATACTTCCTCCACCAAGACCACAGGTACTTCAACAGGCTCACACCCCCTAATAGTGCCACTCCCTTTGAGTGCTGTTTTTTTCATGACACCCAGAAGAATAGTAGTCAAGGCCTTAATTCTTTCTTACACATGTTAATCATGAACCAACTTTCATCTTTTTCCAGTGGCAATGAACATGTCTTATATAATAATATGGAGAGCTGAAACTCGGTCTCAGCAGTTTCATCAAATGTTCTGAAATTTCAAAACTTCAAATTATTCCTCTGTTTCACATTGTATCAGACAGACACATTACACAATGTGAATTTAACTCTTCCATTGGTGATTTCTAGATATGCCTGTTAAATTTATAAGAGAAATCTATAAAGAAGAAACTTCATAACAAATACCTTACATATTTTACCAAAAGAGTTAATATTTGGATAAATAGTTAATGGTTGGATAATATTTGGATAAATTGTTGAAACTCCTTTGCTCAGTTATTTTAGACAATATTTCCTAGCATATTGAAATTTATTTACAGGTTTCTCAATTATTATAGAAAGTTGTTAAAATAGGAAATATGGCTTATTTCTTTTATATGTTTATCTTGAAAATTACTGTGTTGATGATCATACTTTAAGTAGTTAAATTCTACTTTCCAAACCAACTAATATTGTCACATTTTTATGGTTGATTTTTTGACATTGTAATAGAAAATCTTCTATTTTCTATAGGTAAAAATGTCTATAATTCCTTTTGTCCAACTGAGAATCTTTGGAACTTTCCACAGTTTATTGGTTAAGATGAATCCATGATAACCGATACTCATATTTAGTCATTGGTTTGGCTTTCTTCTCCTGGCTCAACTCTGGGCTGTGGATTGCTCTCATTTCTTCTCCTTAGCCATGTTGGCTCCAGTAGTCCATGAACAACATACATGTGTTTAACTCTTAACTCCTGCTACTCTGTTAAGACATGAAAGCTTCAGAAAAATCAATGAATATGGCATTTTTGTGATGATCATTATCGTCTAGCATAAATAGACAAAATAAAGCATGTCTTTAATCCTTATTAGAATTCTTAAAATGAAATCCATGCCTCATAGAAAGAAATATGTTATCCCTGAATTCGTATGCTCATAACAAACAACTATACATCCTTTATATATTTTATTATTTGGTGCAGGCTATTTACATTTTTTTAGCCATAGAAAGGTCAATTTCAGTAGTTAGTATGAGATAAAGAAAGTCTGAAGATTTAGTAATCACAAGAATTCCCCCAAGGTCATTTTCTACATACACACCTCTTTCCATGGTATTTTTTGTAACTGACAGTGTTATAACTGAATCATTCCTTGATCTCTCTATTCTCTTGAGTGTGAGTCACAGTACAACAGAACAAATGATCACATAACTTTTATTAAAGAATTGAAAATATTTCTGATAATCCTCAATTCATCTGTATGACTCTCCTTCCTTTCTCTACTAAAGATATACCAATTGGAAGGAATATTTTGTCTCCTTGGAAACAGAGGACACACAAGGATACCAACTGTCATGTATTACCAATGGAAAGGCATGGATACGTAGAGCTTACAAAAATCAGTAAACACATATGGGTACACTTTCAGGTCAATAATAGTTCACAAGTGATGGAATATGTTTTTCCTGAAGAAGTCAAATTTTTCCAAACTTATCATGTTTAGTTACAACAACATTCAGAGAAATGACAAAATATGCTATTATTTGAACCACACTTCCTGTTAAGAAAGCAAGTACCAATGGATAAGAGTTCACTTAATATTGTGCTGTATTGTGCTGCATTGACAATGACAAAAGTTAAAAGTTTTGTATGTTCAACCAGATTGTTGAGATACTGGACAATCTACTTTATTATTAATGTATACCTTTGCCCAGACCTGTAAAAACAAGCCGTATCTCCAGAAATCTACTAAGTTAAGAAGCTAACAAAGGTCTAAAGAAGTTAAGTTTTACACATGACAGAGAAGAGAACATATACTTTAACTTTTAGTATATTCTCAAAGGCAGAGGCATGGTTTATAAACTGGACTGATTGTATGTACAAAGAAAATTGACTTTTCTATTTCTAACTGCAGATACAAACAGAATGTGGTCATAAATAAAATCTGTACTTCTTCTTTATTTATAAACTCAACCTTTAAAACTTTTAAATTATTTTATAGCAAGGCCTTTATATATGTATATAAATAATGTATATAAATAAATTTATGCATATGTATATGTATATATAAAAGACATGCTGTTGTTACCTGGAGTGTCCATCATGTATGTGGTAGAATAAGATCAATGATTCTCTTCTGTCTTTTCTGAGTATAGCATGAATATATACATACACTATTTAGGATAAAAATGGGTACAAACAGTATGGTGATATATCTTTGATGTTCAGAGTTGAATTTTTATCTTACAGTAATTCCAAGCTCTATTCCAAGAATGTTTGCTGGCCCACACTGCATGGAACACTAGCTTCAGAGGATCTCTTAATTTCCTCTGGTTATCATGGATACTGTACACATATGTGTTCTCTCTCTCACACACATACTCACAAACACACACACACACACACACAGAGAGAGAGAGAAACAGGGAAAGACAGAGAGACAGAGTAGAGAGAAAGAGAGAGAGGCAGAGTGGTAGAAACACAGATAATTCAATTTTAAAATCTTTAAGACATGTTTATACAGTTGGACACTGTTAAAGAAAACTGCAATACATCAGAATATAGAGTTGTGAAGTCCTGTTCCAATGGATACATTTATAAAATACTCCACACCTAAGGCTTAGGGAACATCATGGAACAGGGGTGGAAAGACTGTGAGAATCAGAGGTTCAGGGAGATTTATTTAAGGGTGTGTCCCCTAAGAACTCAGAAGCTATATTCATGATGTATTAGTAACATGAATGCCTAAACATAGGCTGGACTAGGACAATAGTAATAGACATACCAAATTTGGTATGGGAAAGACCACAAACCCTGAGAACTAAGGAAATCTGAGAGTGGGAGAAATAGTCTTGCCCAGGGAAGAGTACATCAATTGGTTACCATAGTAAATGGTCAGCCCTGACAATAAAATTATAAGTAGCATTTTACAGACTGAGCAGGTTATATTTAGGAACATGGTTCTCTATCCATGTTTATATATGCATCCAACTAGAATTAATGAAAAAAGAGGACATGAATTTGAATATCAAGGAGGCATAATGTTTGGGTGGACAGAAGGAAAGGAGGAAATGATGCAACTATATTTTAATCCCAAAAATAGAAAAAATAATAAAAATGTTTATACAGCTAAAGAAATAAAAAATTTTGTTGCAAAATTAGAGATACAATATATACATTTTATTTAATCAAGGAAAAATATACACTGTAGGATACTTAAGTAGGTTTGCTAAAGTTATTATATTTATAATATATATAATATAATATATATGTCCATCTTACAAAAATATTCATTGAAGTTGTTATCTGTCATTTATATGTAATATATACATAGATTTGATTACTGAACAAAGATTAATGTTTGGAATCATAACATTATAAGAAAATATGATCAATATTGGTGAGACAATTTCCCATTCAAAACTATTTTTGTAGTTTTATTATATTTAATATTTTAAATACTTGTTTTGTGTGTGTGTGTGTGTGTGTGTGTATGTGTGAATTTGTGTGTATGTGTGCCTGTGGAGGCCCAAAGAGGACATAAGAGCTCCTGGACCTGGAGTTATAGTTGCTTATGAGTCATGGGATATGGGTGCTGAGAACCAAAGAGAAGACCCCAGAAAAGTAGGAAATAGTGTTGAGAACATCTTCCACAGTGACTGAGAATGATTGGAGCACTTTTGACTTGGAGGCCTTTGAGAGGCCCCCCAAGGAATTTCCCAATGGTATCAAGTTGCCTTGTCTGTCTTTTGTTGATCTGCATTCATTGGTCCAATGTCAGTCATTGCCACACCTACTTATAAATGAAGGCTGAGTCCTGCTTTTCTTGCCATTCCCAGAGGAAATATTATTCCTAGGAATTCCCTGTCTACAATCCCTTCTCCATTGTCCTATTCTATCACAATTAAAACATTTGTCAGAGATTACAAATGGCATAAAATATCTCGGAGTAACTCTAACCAAACAAGTGGAAGACTTGTATGACAAGAACTTACAATCTTTGTAAAAAGAAATTGAAGAAGACACCAGAAAATGGAAAGACCTCCCATGCTCTTGGGTAGGCAGAATTAATATAGTAAAAATGGCAATCCTCCCGAAAGAAATCTACAGATTCAACGCAATGCCCATCAAAATCCCAACAAAATTCTTCAAGGACCTTAAAAGAATGGTACTCAACTTCATTTGGAAAAGAAAAAACCCAGGATAGCCAAAACAATCCTGAGCAACAAAAGAACTTCTGGAGGTGTCACAATTCCTGACTTCAAACTATACTACAGAACTACAGTACTGAAAACAGCCTGGCACTGGCATAAGAACAGACAGGAAGACCAATGGAACTGAATAGAAAACCCGGATATCAATCCAAACATCTTTGAATACCTGATATTTGATAAATAAGCAAAAAATATCAAATGGAAAAAAGAAAGCATATTCAACAAGTGGTGCTGGCATAACTAGATATCAACATGTAGAAAAATGAAAATAGACCCATATCTATCACCATGTATAACAAAACTCAAATTCAAATGGATCAAAGACCTCAATATAAAGCCAGCCACACTGAACCTTATAGTAGAGAAAGTGGGAAGTACACTTGAATGCATTGGCACAGGGAACCACTTCCTAAATAGAACCCCAACAACACAGATACTGAGAGAAACAATTAATAAATGGGACCTCCTGAAACTGAAAGCTTCTGTAAAGCAAAGGACACGGTCAACAAGATACAACGCCAGCCTACAGAATGGGAAAAGATCTTCACTAACCCCACATCAGACAGAGGACTAATCTCCAAAATATACAAAGAACTCAAGAAATTGGACACCAAAAGAACACATAATCCAATAAAAAAAAATGGAGTACAGACATAAACAGTGAACTCTCAACAGAGGAATCTAAAATGGCTGAAAGACACTTAAGGAAATGTTCAACATCCTTAGTCATCAGAGAAATGCAAATCAAAACCACTCTGAGATTCCATCTTACACCTGTAAGAATGGCCATGATCAAAAACACTGATGACAACTTATGCTGGAGAGGTTGTGGGGAAAAGGGAACACTTCTGCATTGCTGGTGAGAATGCAAGCTGGTACAACCCCTATGGATGTCAGTGTGGCGATTTCTTAGAAAATTAGGAAACAACCTTCCTCAAGACCCAGTAATACCACTTTTGAGTATATATCCAAAGGATGCTCAATTGTGCCACAAGGACATGTGCTCAACTATGTTCATAGCAGCTTTGTTTGTCATAACCAGAAACTGGGAACAACCTAAATGCCCCTTGATTGAAGAATGGATTAAAAAAAATGTGGTACATTTACACAATGGAGTACTACACAGCAGAAAAAAATAACGACAGCTTGAATTTTGAGGGAAAATGGACGGACCTAGGAAGCATTATTTTGAGTGAGGTAACCCAGACACAGAAAGACAATTATTACATGTACTCACTCATATGTGGGTTTTAAACATAAGGCAAAGAAAACCAGCCTACAAACCACAATCCCAGAGAACTTAGACAACAATACGGACACTAAGAGAGACTTACATAGATCTAATCTACATGGGAAGTAGAAAGTATAAAAAGACAAGATCTCCTGAGTAAATTGGGATCATAGGGACCTTTGGGGAGGGTTGAAGGAGAGAGGGGAGTGGCAGGGAGGGGAGCAGAGAAAAATGTAGAGCTCAATAAATATTATGGAAAAAAATAAAAAACAATCATTTCAAATCTTTTTACTACTGTCTTTTGTAAAGTCTGAATCTCATGGCCTATATATATTTCTAATGATTTCATTGAGGCACCCAGCATCTGCTCCTCATTCTGCACATGTGATTCCAAGGTCTGAAGGTTTTCCTTTAAAAATAACACCTCATCCTTGAACATTTGGATAGCATGCAGATTGCCTTCCTGGAGAGATACTCTATCTTCTAACCTATCATAACTTTTTAACAAATTTTGACTGTCAAATTCAACAGTATGAATTCTTTCAGAAAATTTTTCAGTATCCTTGATATGGATTCAATTTTGTCTGTCAAATTAATGTTACCCCTTTAAAAAGTATTAATTTTTCCAGGTAACTTTTGATTTTCAATGGTATTAATCCTGTCAGCTAGCTGTTCATTATTAGTCTGTAAAGACTGTATCATTTCTAAAAGTGCCTCATTGTTGGCTCTGTTAACAAACCATTTTCTTACGCTTATAATATGAAGAAAAAAAACTGAGACCCATTATCCTATAAATGGATGTATGACATTAACCATATAAGCCTTGCAGAATACAATCCATAGTATTAGCAAAAAAGTTACTAAGATTTTTCATGGTAATATTGTCTGCCATTATATAACTTTAAAGTTTATTGATTTATTAATTACCTGTTATGAAGTCTGAAAAATTGTTTTAGGTCTAATAATCTTTATTGTTCAGCATGTCATGGTTGCAGAGTCATGACTAGTGGCACAACCTGGTGCCATGAACAGTCCTGAGTGGCTTTGTTTTCCCCACCTTGGTGCTGGTTAAATACTGAGAAATATGCTTTGCTTGACAAATAAAAACAATTAAATCAAATCTGTATATGGGGAGAGA
The DNA here is from genome assembly GCA_004026605.1 of Ondatra zibethicus. Taxonomy (NCBI): domain Eukaryota; kingdom Metazoa; phylum Chordata; class Mammalia; order Rodentia; family Cricetidae; genus Ondatra; species Ondatra zibethicus. The sequence goes on along the minus strand of PVIU01002468.1, from coordinate 3,137 downwards.
AGCCCAGAACACAGGAGCTGGGCGTACAAAGCAGAAGTTGCACAAGTCACCACACGACAGGGAACATGGTAGTGGGGGGTGGGGGATGTGCATGAGCTTGGGAAATTTCCAAGTCATCACACTCAGCTTCTCTGTGGCAGGGGTTTTACAATTACCACTCAGGTAAAAGCAAGCCAGGTGGGCTGGGGACTGGAGACTTTCTAGGCCATTAAGCTGGTCCACCCGGTAGGTGTGGAGTTCAGATCCACGTGGAGCACCCGATGAAGACAGACACTTAAAAGAAATCCCACACTAGCTCAGAATTAAGTTTAATAGAGGGTTATTTATTTAAGGGATAGCCTCACAGATTATAGTCCTCTGCATGAACTGGGAGCAGGAACTGAATCATGCCGCCAGAAGAGAGGCCAGATGTATGTATTGGCAGAGATAGTATAACAGGCCACGCCAAGTGGGCAGGTAACTTAAAGGCTATTGGCTGTAGGAATTCCTACAGCATGTGTGTGTGTGTGTGTGTGTGTGTGTGTGCACTTGTGTGTATGTGTGCCTGTGGAGGCCCAAAGAAGACATAAGATCTCCTGGACCTAGAGTTATATATAGGTGCTCATGAGTCACTGGATATGCGTGCTTGGAACCAACATAAGCCCCCATAAGAGTAGAAAACAGTGTTTACGGCCAAGTCATCTAGAACCTTATTTTAACTTTTTATAATGAAATATTTTCCTTATCTATGCATAGAAATGGGAACTTTATTCCCTTTTTATATTTCAGAGAGTGTGTATAAATATATATATCCATATACAGATATATATGAATGTTTTTGTATAGATATAGCATATATAAGATTCTTAGAGAATATAGAAGTGCTGTTTTGAAGGAGTAAGCACTTTAATTTTGAGAGTACAAAAATAAATTCAAGTAGAAGAATAAAAAGAACTGTAGATATCCAACAGTAAGACATATAAATATGCATATATATATGGTAGACTGCGGGTTCAGCTAGGACATACTAAACAAAGATTATTCTTGTAAGTCAGAAATAGTCAAAATCACCAAGATTGAAGAGGTAGTTTATAAAGAGATGATGAAGGTCTTTCACAAGAAATCATTGACTTGAAATTGCGGTAGTAATGTCATGAGCAAGAGTGTTATATTACATTTTAAATAAAGATTGTATTTATTTTATTGCTGCAGAAGGTAGGGACAACTGGGACAAGCATGGAAAAGGGACACACTGACAATAGAAGTCTCAAATGAGAGTTACGATAATGATCTGGTCAAATTATGAAAATGTGAATAAGTCAGTGGACAGAGGCACAGATCTGAAATAAGAAATGATTCAATAGTTGCATGAGCCAGCAAAATAAGGCCTGTGATAAATATGAAGGATCTTAAGAAGGGAGACTGGAAAGTGAATAAAGGCACTAAACTATTATGGATTTCATGTATTAAGTTGGATTACAATTGGATAAATTGTTTAGAGACATCAAGATGGTAACTTGCATTAGAGACCTAGGAGCGAGAAAAGAAAAGATAAAAATCTAAGGGTCACAAGCCGTTGTATTGACAGGAACAGAGTTTTGTTTTTTAAAAATCATTTTAAAATATTTTTAGATTATAGAATAATTACAGTTCATCCTTTCCTGCCTCCAAATAGTCTACTATATGCCTCCTTGATGTCTATCAAATTCATGTCATCATTTCCATTAATTGTTATTCATGTATATATGTATGTGTGTGTATACATATGTTTGCTATACTTAAATATTCTTGAATACAACCTATTGTGTCAATCTAACACTCCTTATATGCATGTTTTCAGGAAAATTTGGCACTGGATAACCAATTGATGTGCTCATCTCTGGGAAAGGCATTTATCCTATTATTAGCATTTCCTAGTTGTTTGTTTTTGTCTGTGTAGGGTTGAACCCTCAGGGACTGTTCCTTGTCCACTTTCACATGTGACCTGCTGTCTTCATTGTTCGTTTCATATTTAGGCAGTCATGTTGGTGATACTTTATGGATAAAAACTTCTGACATTACTGGACGTCAAAATGTTCCAGAAAACTCCCTTATTTCTGGCTTTTACAATCTTTCAGCCTTCTTTGCTGTAATGTTCCCCCATCCTTAGATATGGGGATGTTTTATAGATAGAGCTGGGTTTCACCACTGTGTATTTTGACTGGTTGTTGTTTTCTGTAGTGACTTGTTAGTTGGAAAGACAAGTTTCCCGTTTAAGGGTTAAGACTACACCCGTCTGAGGGTAAAAGGACAATTGCCTTCGTTGTTAGCAATAACGCTGGTTTAATGAAGAAGTGGTTATAGGTTCTTCTCTAATATCTGGGATTTTCCTAGCACCAATTCGTTAGGCAGGTTTAGTCTCATCGACTCCTGGAAAACAGCTTCCGTGAGCTGCCTCAGAGAAGTGCTCTCCCAGGATCCCAATGAAACACTGCAGCTTTTGGGAGGTATTTTCTGTTACAGGATATTTAATAACTAGGAGATAGACTAATAACTGTGATTTCCAGGAGTTTGTGAAGGAGTTTTGACAACTTAGAATGTCCCAACTTTGATTGTATCCATTTGTACCTACACCTAATTTTGAAGGTGGTGTCGGAGGTTTGCTTGAGCCCACAAATATCACAGGACCTTGAACTGTGTATTGAGACAGAGCTCCCAAACATAAAACGTTTGGAAAATTCAATATGGAAGGTTGTGATAACAATGATTAAACCAATTGTGATTGAATATACACTATTTAGGCTGCCTAACTTGAAATCATTATAATTTAATGAATCATTTTAGAGAAATAGAATAGAAAACAATTGTATAGTAAGAAATATAACCTCAGATTGTTTTCATTTAAAATATAATATAACTTATGAAGATGCGACTAACAATGTTAATGGTTTACAAAATTAGCTAGTGTGCAAAAACTGGAAGAGACCATCAAAGTTATAAAGAAAGTCAGCCGAAAGTTTTCTTTAGGAAAAAGGTGATAATTGTTTCTAGCAGTCTGTAAATAAAGTGTCACCTCCATAGAAATATCATGAAAGCAATCTTCTCAACACACTCAGTCTTTTTGTATTTCTTTGAGGTGCATGTATTTCTTCTTGTGATATGAAAATGATGTGACTTGA